>JASDQU010560016.1:9119-33059 GCA_032191745.1 Picea mariana | reverse complement strand
TTATGAGATCATTTATAAGAAGGGAAAAGACAATGTCGTGGCGGATGCACTGTCCTGGAAATATGAAGACGAAGGATCCCTTTTTTCTCTTTCCTTCATTGTACCCGATTGGCTCCAACCTGTGCGCGAGGAATGGCTTCAAGATCCCAAAAGTTCGCATCTGATCCAGCAACTACAGAACAAGGCTCCAGCTCCCCTAGGATACTCCTGGCTCTAGGATGAGCTTCGCTACAAAGGTCGCTTGTATTTAAGTAAACAATCCAAGCTCAAATCCACGGTGCTTTCTAAGCTTCATGCTACACCCACAGTGGGGCACTCAGGGTTCACCAAAACATATGACCGAGTCAAACATTGCTTTTTCTGGGATGGTATGAAACAGGACATCCGTAAGTTTGTCGCTAAATGTGAGGTGTGTCAACGCAACAAGGGAGAAACAATCAAATCTCTAGGCACCCTCCAACCACTTCCGATTCCCCCTGCTATTTGGAAGGATATCTCTATGGACTTTATTACAGGCTTACCCAAATCGGGGAATAAATCAGTCATAATGGTGGTGGTGGATCGCCTTTCCAAGTATGCTCATTTTTGCGCTCTTCCCCACCCATTTGCTACATCAACGGTGGCTCAAATTTTCATGGACCAGGTCTTCAATCTGCATGGCATGCCACACTCTATTGTTTTCGATCGAGACCCAACTTTCACAAGAAATTTTTGGCAGGAATTGTTTAAGCTACAAGGCACACAATTGCATCTCATCTCAGCTTATCATCCCCAGATAGATGGCCAAACAGAAGTTGTCAAAAAGTGCTTGGAAACATATCTGAGGTACTTTGCCTCTGAAAAACAAAACCAATGGGCTCAATGGTTACCCCTCGCCGAATGGTGGTACAACACTACATACCATATAGCCACTCGCATGACTCCTTTTGAAGAAATATATGGACATAAGCCACCTTCAGTTCTCTCATACTTACCGAGTACCTCGAAGGTCCAGGTGGTTGACCAAACACTTACAGTCCAAGAGGATATTATTCGTACCCTTAAAGAGAACTTGGTCATGGCACAGAATAGAATGAAGTAGCAAGCAGATCAAGGTCACTCTGAACGTCAATTTGCAGAAGGGGATCAGGTGTTTCTGAGAGTGCAACCATATAAGAAAACTTCCCTCAAGGCCGAGCATTGTCAGAAGCTAGCACCCAAATTCTATGGCCCTTACACAGTTCTCAAGCATGTGGGACAAGTTGCATATCAGTTAGCTCTTCCCACTCAATCGAAGCTACATCCTGTTTTTCATGTTTCATTCTTGAAGAAGGTGATTGGAACTAGGTGCCAAATTCAAACNGGGGCGAACATGTTAAGGTCCTAACCCGCACATAGGTAGATCAATGTATTCGGATGTAATAAAGGTCAATATTAATAAGGACTTTCAATAAAATAGAATAAGGCAGATGTAAGAAGACCTAATAGAAGCTTTCGCTTCTAGAAGGATCTTCCTCTAGATGCTTCTCTTAATAGACTGATTTAGTATAAATAAGGGGCGAGGGTATGAGAACCCTAGCTTGGAGATTATTGTAACAGAGCGCTGCTCGACTGGAGGTTTCCCCCTTGAAGAGCCCTGTAAACATTGATTTCTGAATGAAAGTGCTTTTTCTATTTCTATTTTGTATATCATTTCTGTGTATTGTGAAGATTATGCTGGATATTTTACTGTTATTCTGCTATTTCTAGCATTTTATTTCTGTTCTGCATATTTTATATAACTGGTATCTTGCACTGTCACATGCTTGAAATGACATGCAACATTGTTGTGGGATGAACTATAAGCTGACAGACGCTGCAAAGGCAAGCAGAACATCAAGAGATGGGACAAGATGATCGTGAAGATGAAGGTGAAATTCATCCCGAGGGACTAGTAAATTTCTCTATTCAGGAGAATGCAGAACCTGAGATAGAAGTTGATGATAGTGAAGGAATACACTGAAGAATTCTATAGACTGAACATCAGAGCAGGTCATCGGGAGAGCGATGATGAAAAAGTTGTCAGGTATATGAATGGACTGAGATATGATATCCAGGATGAGATGAGCATGGTAACCATCTGAATGGTGGAAGATGCTTATCAGATGGCTCTGAAAGCTAAAGAGAAGCTAAGATGAAAGCAGATTCAGAGGGGCAGAGGTAGGAGCTAGCCCAGAGGCAAGTCAGTTACCCAGGAAAGAAACCAGAAGCCCAAAGAGGAATGGAAGAAACCTCAGAGTAAAGTTGAGGGAGGTGGAAGTTCACAGTGGGGGCAATACGTAGAGCAAAGAGGACAGCATAATGAGCAGAGAGGAAATTATGTTGACAACAACACTTTTCCTTGTACTAGAGGTAGAGGAAGAGGAAGAGGTGGAGTAATCACATGCTTCACATGTGGAAAGAATGGGCACAAGTCTTATGAGTGTCCAGAGAAAAAGAAGTACATTGGAAAAGCTCACATCACTGAGGCACATAGGCGAGATGTTGAGTTAGAAGATGTTGAAGGCAGAAGATCGCTCATGATGCGAAAAGTCCTTTTGATGCCTGAGAAGGAGGTGGAAAGTTCATTCCAAAGGACCAGAATTTTTAGGACTGCTTGTAAGACCAAGGATAGGGTATGCAAGGTCATTGTGGACAGTGGTAGCATGGACAATCTCATTTCAACCGAAATGGTAGAGAAGCTGGAGTTGGAGACGACTGATCATCCAAGCCCATATAGAGTTTCATGGCTACAGAAAGGACACCAGGTAACTGTCACTAAACAATGCTTGGTTGAATTCAATATAGGAGAATATAATGATAAGCTCTTATGTGATTTCATTCCTATGGATGTTTGTCATCTATTGCTGGGTAGACCATGGCAATATGACAGAAAGGTGATTCATGATGGGCGAATGAACACATACACCCTGGAGAAGAATGGGAGGACACACATGTTGCTTCTGATAAAGGATAAGGAGGTGAAGCCAGAAGTAAGCAACACTGTACTTCTCATGAGTGGGAAGGAACTCCTTACTAAAGTTAAGAAGAAGGAGGATCCACAATTCTTTGTGGTCAGGAAACCAAAGATTGTTCTGACTAGCACAAGAGTGGATGATTTTCCAGAGGAGATTCAGGAACTGCTGGGAGAGTTCGTTGATATAGTGGTGGACGAATTACCTCGTTCGTTTCCACCAATCAGAAGTGTGAGTCATCGTATTGACCTCATACCAGGAGCCAGTTTTCCAAACAAAGCCGCATATAGACTGACACTGTAGGAGAATGAAGAAGTTAAAAGGTAGGTCTAGGATTTGTTGGACAAAGGTTTGGTCAGGGAAAGCTTGAGTCCATGTGTTGTTCCGACAGTACTCAGTCTGAAGAAAGACAGAGGCTGGAGGATGTGCACAGATTCAAGGGTGATCAACAAGATAACCATCAGGTATAGATTTCCATTGCTGAGAATGGATGATTTGATGGATTTCTTAAGTGGAGCAAAAAATTTTTCAAAGAATGATTTGAAAAGCAGTTATCATCAGATTCACATGAGAGAGGGTGATGAATGGAAGACGGCATTCAAAACAAATGAGGGTTTGTATGAATGGCTTGTTATGCCGTTTGTCTTAACAAATGCGCCAAGTACCTTCATGAGGTTGATGAACGAAGTCCTGAAGGAGTTCATCGGGAAATTTGTCATCGTGTATTTGGATGACATACTGGTTTTCAGTAAAACAACAGCGGAGCATCTGAAGCATTTGGCTACAGTGATGCAAAGACTACAGCAGGAGAAGTTGTTGATCAACATGAGAAATTCCTCATTCATGAAGACAAAGCTCATTTACTTGGGATTTGTTATTTCGGCAAATGAGTTGAGGATGGATCCAGATAAGGTGGAGGTAATCAAGAATTGACCATCACCGAAGAACATATTTGAGGTGAGAAGTTTTCACGGATTGGCTAGTTTCTACCGAAAATTCATTAGGAATTTCAGTGGAATTAGCGCAATAATGATGGATACAGTGAAGAAGCGGCATAAGTCTTTTCACTAGACAACAAAGGCTAAGAAAATTTTTAATTTTTTGAAGAGGAAGATCACGGAACAACCAATTCTGGTGTTATCTGATTTTCAAAAGACATTTCAGGTGAAATGAGATGCAAGTGGATTCACAATAGGGGCAGTCTTGAGTCAAGAAGACAGGTCGATAGCGTATTTCAGCGAGAAGTTGAATGAGGAGAAATTGAAGTACTCCACATATGATAAGGAATTTTATGCTATCATACAGGCATTGAAGAAATGGAGGCATTAATTGATCCCAAAAGAGTTTGTTTTGTACAGTGATAATCATGCATTGCAGTTTGTGACTCAACAGGAGAAGTTGAATCAGAAACATGCCAAATGGGTTGAGTATATGCAGATTTTCACATTTGTGATTAAACATATTTCCGGTACTGCTAACAAAGTTGTTGATGCTTTGAGCAGGAAGTGTTTGTTGTTGCAGGAGTTCCGAGTCAAAACATTGGGTTTTGATGATCTCAGGGACATGTACGTAGATGATCTAGACTTCAAGGAGGCGTATGAGGCAGTTGAGAATCCAGTTCTTAGAGATAGAAGCCAGTGGGCCGAGTACATGATCTAGGAAGGATTTTTATTTAGAGGCAATCAACTGTGTATTCTGAAATGATCCATGAGGGAGAATCTGCTGAAAGAGAAACACAGCGGAGGATTGGCCGGACACTTCGGTCATGACAAGACATTTGTAAAGTTGAGCGAATCATACTTTTGGCTAGGGCTGCGATTAGAGGTCAAGAGATTTGTAGACAGATGCATAATTTGCCAGCATTCGAAGGGGAGAAAGCAGAGTGCGGGGTTTTATCAACCATTGCCCATATCAGAGAGGCCATGGGATTCAATTAACATGGATTTTGTGTTGGGGTTGCCAAGGACACAAAGAGGATTTGATTCAATCTTTGTGGTGGTGGATAGATTTTCCAAGATGGCACATTTTATCCCATGTCAGAAAACCAATGACGTGACTCACATCGCGAACCTGTTTTTCAAAGAAGTCATTCGACTTCACAGCTTACCAAGGAGTATTGTTTCGGATCGAGATACAAAGTTCATAGGGCATTTATGGAGAACCTTATGGAAGAAGCTGAGAACTAACTTGTTGTTTAGTTCGGTGTATCATCTATAGATGGATGGGCAGACAGAAGTGGTAAACAGAAATCTAGGAGACTTGCTGAGAAGCTTGGTGACAGAACACCACAGTAGTTGGGACAATATATTACCACAGGCAGAGTTTTCTTATAATGACTCTGTTAACAGGAGTACAGGACAAAGTCCATTTCATGTTGTTTATGGCATGCAACCAAGGGGAATTTCTGAATTGAGGGATTTAGAACAGACTGTGACTAGGAGCACTAGTGCAGAAGAATTTGCTGAGGCGATGAAGGAACTTCACAGCCAGGTGAAGGAGCAGTTGCAGAATTCAAGCCAGGAGTATAAGCACAGAGCCGATCAGCATAGAAAACAACTTCAGTTTGAGGTTGGTGATATGGTTCTTGCACATTTGAGAAAGTAAAGGTTCCCAAGAGGAACATATAATAAGTTGAAGATGAAGAAAATTAGGTCGTGCAAGATCTTGAAGAAATTTGGGGAAAATGCTTATGAGATTGAATTACTCGATGGGATCGAAATTTCTTCGATATTCAATATCTTAGATTTATACCCATACAGAGTTGGGGGAACAGAGACTGGAAGTGATGAATAGTCAGAGGTTCAGTGGCGAAAGTAGATGCTAGTTGCAGAGAAGCCACAGATGGAGCGGATACTGGATAAAAGAATTGGTAAGAAGACCATAAGGAAAAAATATTTTGAATATTTGGTCAAGTGGAAGAATCATCTAGTTGAAGATTCCAGCTAGGAGACTAAAGCAGAGATACAGAAGCATGGATAGACTGTGTGTGAGCTCATGGACAGGAGCCCATGAAGATTTTCAAGCAAGAGAGTATGATGCAGGAGCATCTCCCACGTCAAGTGAGCCAGCGCGAAATGCAAGAGGACAGCTGGACAAGCCAGCATGAATTTTGAAATCACCTTGAGAATTGATGCACCATCTTAAATGAAACCATTAAGGTGAAGCGCACTTGTAAATGTAATTATACCATGAGCCATACACTCTCGTCCTTAGTAGGTAGGAGGCATTTAAGATAGTTAATGTAGGTAGATAGAAATTAAATTCTAGATTAGAAAGTTTTATAAGAAAAGAGGGAAACGGGATATAGACACCCTCATTGTGCATTGTAACATTATTCTGAAGAGGAGGAAGAAGAGCATGCAGAGAAGCTGTGTAAAGACACCCATGTACAGATATTTGGATTAATAGAAGAAAGATTTGATTCAAATGCATGGTTTGTGTTGTTCTCTGTGTATTGATGTTATGCTCATGAATGTTTGCTTCCTGTTACACATTTGCTTTTATATGTTGTGTATCTGATTTCATGGTTGAAGTTGAAATCTGAAGGGAAGAAGGAATGAGTTTCAATTATTTCTCTATTTGAGCCAGAGGATTTCTGCAAGGAGTGTAGTTGAAGGTGTCCGCAAGGAGTGCGTCGACAGAAGGCTCAGGTAGTTTAACTCTGGTTCTCATTCACCCAGAAGAGAAATTGGGTTATAAGAGCCGTGCAAGGAATGCATAGGCTAAGGAAAGTCTCAGTTGTGAATCTGGGCAAAGGATTGAAGGACTATTGTTGTAGGTGTGTGCAGAGTCTAGTGACTTCAACACTTGAACGTGGTTGAAGGTTGCCGCAAAGAGTGCGTGCAAGAGTTTCTGGAAGGACCTAAAGGTCCTGAGAAATATCAGGAGGGATAAGGCCTTTGAAGTTGTTGAGGGACAGTGCAGAGGAGTTGTGCCTTGAAGTTTTAAGCAGGAATCCTAAGTTACGTGCAGGATGACGAGTTATGTGGAGGAACACTTAGTTATCTCATAGGAATTATCAAAGGAGAAATGGACGGTCAATATTCTCTGAGGAGGATTCGTGATAATCCATGGGCCGTTGGATCTTGTGGAGGTGCAAGGGAGATACGACGTCATATTCTCTAGAGGTTCAAATCTCAGGAGGGGCAGAGCCGTTGATCTGAGCCACGAGGGTCGTTGGATCTACACGTATATCGTGTATCGGGGTTTCGTGGATTGAAACTCCAAAACATTGCAACGGAAGTCGCGATATCGCGATACGCGATATCCTGATAGTTAAAAGATAGCGTGGGCCACAACGGAATTAGTGGAGGACAAGTGGCACAAGTTATTGGGGTTTCGTGGTGAAAAGTCCTGAAACCTTGACATTAGGATTCGCGAAATCATGAACCCTGAATTGCCGACGAAGTGAAGGATCGTTGAATAGTCAACCCCTGCATGCATTGGAGTTTCGACGTATCGGGCATCGGGAGTTGGGGATACAAGGTGTTGGATATAGCGAGTAGCGAAATCACGATAGGAGAAATCCCGAAAGGTTAAAGGAAGGGTTAGCGTTGACTTGCATTGGGTATCGGGGACTCGAAACATCAGCGCTCAACCATTGACCTCACGATACCGTGAAGTCAGATTCTCCGATAAGTAAGAGGGGGGGATCGCGAGAAGAGCTCTATGGGTGTAGATTTCCCGATAGGGAAATAAAAGGACGGGTTAGTGTTCTTCGGGCCGAGAAGGGAGAGAAGATCCTGTGAGCGGACGTGCCCTACGGAGCGCACCTGCATCACCCATCTTTTAAGATTTTATATAAAGATTGCTTTTTGCAAGAATATGGTGAGACAACTCTGAAGATTTTTATTTAATACTGGGATGGTATTTATATTAGAGGATGACTCTTCTTTATGTATTCCTTATAGATTGTCCTGATGTAAGGGGTACTTAAGTGGATGTAGCCTATCTAAATATAGGGTATAATCAAGAATTTTTAGTATGTAGTGGATGGTACCATTGGGAAATAACAAAGAGGTATCTTCAGGCTCATGTAACTTTTTGTTTTATTTTTTTTAAGTTATAGTGATGTTTCCATGGATAACAACTAATCAAACCTTCTTCCTACTCTTTCATAAAGATACTTTAATCACCTACTCAGGGTTCTTGGGGAAATTGTACAAGTATCCTCTAGGTTTGATAGACAAGGTGTCACTTCCTTATATCCTCTAGTGGTGGAGGCTAAGAGAAACTACCATTAAATATGCCTTGAGAAAAAGGAAGACATAAATCTTGCAAAAATATGGCTAATTCACAACAAGCAATAAAAAGTCATTATTCAATTAATGCTTAAGCAAAAAAGAAGGTTCAAATATAGAAACATATTTTTCAAAGGAAAATACTTCCCTTTTTATCTCCTTAAAATTGTCCACTTGTGGTGAAATAAATACTTGCAAAAGTATCTAAAATTGTTTATCGACAAAAACAAACTTCAAATTATTTACATATGTACAATCAAAATTCAAAAAAAAATTCAAGAACAGGGGGAGGGAGAAGAAAATTCCTCATCCACTAAGGCCAATTCCTTGTCAGTTGACATGACTTGTAGAAAATATTCTTTGGAAATGGGTTTGTGGTAAATTTTAAGTCTGTGTCCATTCACTATGAAAGAGACATGTCCATCATCAATTGTTTTAATCTTAACAATCCCATTATCATAAATGGTAACTACCTCATAAGGACCCAACCACCGAGTGGTAAGTTTTCCTTTAAAAGTTTTGAATTGGGAATCAAACAACAAATCCAAGTCCCCAGGTTGGAATTGTTTCTTCTTAATAAATTTGTCATGCCACTTGCTCCTGTGGTTTTGAACTAAAATAGTTCATTGGATAGCATCTTGTCTAATATCATCCTACTCATTTACTTGTAGGGCTCATTGTTTCTATGCCTCATCTAGGTTTAATCCCAATTGTGAGGCAATACAAGAAGTCCTTACTTGGAATTCTATTAGTATAATTACTTTTTTTTCATACACTAGTTCATAGGGGATATGCCCAGTGGTGTTTCTCTAGGTGGTATGATATGCCCACAAAGCCTATCAAAGGCTATCAACCCAATCTCTATGGTGTAATTGAACAATTTTGGTTAAGATAGTTTCCAAACCTTTATTCGTGGACTCTACTTGGCCATTATCTTGCAGGTGATATGGATAAGACTTGCAATGCTTAATCCCATATTTCTCTGTCAATTCCTTCATCAACTTAGAAGTGAATTGGGTGCCCTGGTTTGTAACAATTTCACGAGGAACACCAAAGTGGGTAAACATGTCTTCATAAATGAATTCAACAACACATTTTTCAGTAGCCCTAAATAAGGATTCTTCCTCTACCCACTTGGTGACATAATCTATACAAACCAAAATATAATTCTTCTTACGAGACATGGGTGAAATTGGTCCTACAAAATCAAGGGCCCATTTCTCGAAAGGTTCTATCATAACTTGGGAATGTAAGGGAATTTCATCAGTTGATGTGGTTATTATTATCCTTTGACAGTTATTGCAACTCCTTGCATATTTGGCGGCATCCTTAAAAATTCTAAGCCAACAGTAACTTGAATGTAACACCTTATATGATGTACGTTTGTCGGAAAAATGGCCACCATATGGTCCATCATGCCAACTTCGTAGGATTTCTGGTATCACATATTCTTAGACACATCCACGAATAATAAATTTTGGTCTAGTAGGAAAACTTCCATGCCCAACCCAAGAGTAGTTAACACTTTGCATGATAATTCTACGCTTTTCATGAGGTGTGAAATGAGCTGGTAACTTCCTAGTAGCTTAATAACTTTCCATGTTTGCAAACCATGGGGTATTTACAGAGAGGGAAAAGAGATGCTCATCTAGAAAAATATCATAAACATGAATATCATCACCCTCATGTTTTATGCATGAAATAAAATCCTCTACTAAATTCTCCTTTCTAGGTCAGTCAAGGATGGTGATATTGAACTCTTGCAATAACAAGATCCACCTAGTCACTCAGCCATTGGTAATGGGTATATTCATGAGAAATATAATGGAAGAGTGATTTGTATGTACAAATAATTTGTATCCTATGATATAATGACAAAATTTATTGATGGCATGGACAACTGCCAAGAATTCCTTTTCGGTAAATGTATAGTTTAACTCGACAGGTGGCAGGTTCTTACTCACAAAATAGATGACATAGGATTGATGGTGTTCTTTCTTCCCTAATACCCCTATTGTAGTATCGGAGGCATCAATGGATATGTGAAATGGAAGGGCCCAATTGGGTCCCCTTAGAACTAGTGCCACAGATCATTTAGCTTTAAGAGTTTCAAAGGAGGTTTGACACTAGTGAGTCCAAATAAAATCACCATATTTTATCAACAATCCAAACATGGGTGCAACAATATTTGTGAAATTTTCAATAAATCGTTGGTAGTATCCGGCATGTTCAAGAAAGATTCTTACCTCTTTTTGAGTCTTTGGGGGTGGAATTTTGATGATTACCTCAATCTTAGCATGATCAACTTTAATCCCTTTAGATGAAACGTGATGTCCTAAGACTACTCCTTTAGTCAACAACATTTTACATTTTTCATGACGTAAGGATAGGTTCATTTCTTCACATATGATAAGGAATTTCTTTATATTATCTAGGGATTCCTGGTAAGCATTTCCATATACTATAAATTCATCCATGTATACTTCCACACAATCATGAATAAGGTTAGTAAATATCCCTAGTACTAGTTGTTGAAATGTGGTAGGAGCATTACACAAACCGAATGGTAAGACCCTATAGGCATAGGTACCCCAAGGACAAGTGAAAGTAGTCTTGTCGTGATCCTCAGGTGCTATGAGAATTTGGTTGTATTGTCTATATCCGTCAAGGAAGGACAAGTATTTCTTACCTGAAAAGGTATCCAAGACTTGGTCAATGAAAGGAAGGGAAAAATAATCCTTTAGACTAGCCTTATTAAGTTCCCAGAAATCAACACAAATTCTCCATTTCCCGGTTACTTTATTTGGAGCCACTGCAAGCGGGGATACCCATTTATTGTCATAGATCAGATAAATAAATTCAAAATTCAATATCTTGTGTATCTCTTCTTTTACTATATCCTTGAGTGTCAGGTTCATCCTCCTCTGGGGTTGCCTAACAAGTGTTGCTTCTGCCTACGTATATAAGTGATGAATGCACATGTCAGGGTGTATACACTTCATATCAGTGTATTCCTAAGGGAATGCCCTTTATTGTTTTTTGGGGACATTTACTAAATGTTTTTGTTGGTCTGAATCTAGTCCGGAATTTATATGTAGGAATTTCCCTGGACTAATCTCATAGGGCATGGTATAAGATGTGGCAGACTCATCTATCTCAAAAATAAAATATGTCAAAGACAAAGTTGAGGGGCCAACTATTCCTGAAATTATTCCCCAAACATGTACTCAAATTGGGGAAAATATTGTGAAAAGTCAACACACGTGATAGAAGAAATAAATTGGTTTAGCACATTTTCCCTTGTTTTCTCCTGAAGTGCCCAGAAATGATCACTTGGAAACATGCATTCCTCCCAATTCTCATTCTCATATGGAAATTCAAGCCACCATATATTCTCTATGATAGGTTGAGCTAGTGGATATATGGTAAGATTCTGTATAGAAATTCCATTTGAGATGGTCATTTCACCTTCTCTACAACCAATAAATGCATTGGTTGTGGACAACCAAGGTCTTTCCAGAATAACAGGATGCCCTTTAGCAAGATTCTTTGAATGAATGACAACAAAATCTATTGGGTATTCCCATGAGGCTAATGAAACTATGAAATCATCCAATATTCTTTCAGGTATAACCTATGTCTTATCCTCTAATTCCAAAATAGTTGGGGTAGGTCTAAGAAGAGGTTCTAACTGTAATTATTCCAATGTAGTAACATTCATAACATTAATGGTCCCCCCTAGGTCTATGAAATTGTTTCCAATGGGAACCTTATTAATGGTTATTGTTACTACGGGGTTCCCATATTTCACAACCCTAGCTTTCTCTGATATGTATTGAGATAATTCTCCTATCAAATGTACTGTTCAAGGATCCTTCTTCTTCCTACATGGTTTCTTGATACAAAATTATTTGACCACCTTACTGTAAATTGGAATGTCCTTTATGGCTTGTAACAAGGGAATTTTGACAAAGATATTATTCAATTAATTTAAAATGTCAAATTTTGGTTGAGTCATAGGTTTCTCAATCACTAATATTTTTTGATAAGGATGGGATTTTGTAATCTGTGAAGATTCATTTTTGGGGAAAATTTGGTTCCTGGTCTTTAGGAATGATAACATCTTCCCACCTAGTGTCATCCGTTGGTTGTTTGGGAGTTTCATCTTCTTCTTCTTCCGAGATGACTACTGAAGACCTCTCTCTATCCAGAACTTTTTTCGACCTTAGTTGAATCTCATGCAATCGAATAGGATAAATAACATATGTCAGGAAGGTTTTCATCTCAACATTGTAAATAGGTTGATTTGGTTTGTTAAGGGGGTTGGGAACTAGTTGTGTCAGTAATAATGAAGTTCTTGGGGAGCTTGTATTCTCATATTTCTAGGGTTGTTTTGGAATAGGAGGTAAAGTTGGGGGAGCAAATCCTGGAAAACGTTGTGAGATGTTCAGTGGAAATTGTGGGTAAGGATGAGTGGACATAGGGACAGGTGGATCTTGTGTGTTTCCTTGGGTATTTCCTCCTCTCCATCCTTGTAGCCAAGGATGGTGATACTGTGTAGACCAGTTTTTCCAATTCGGTGAGTTCCACTGTTGTGGTTGTTGATAATAGGGTGGAACTTGAGGTGGTAGATATAGGTATGTAGGTTGACTCCTAGACTTCCATGGCCTCCTAGGTGCATAAGAGTATTCCCCAGGATCCCCACTTTTATAAATGGATAATAAACTGGGCAGTGATGGGAATTTTTCAGTTGGGTGGTATTTAATCCAAAATCCACAAACTAAAATATTGTCTAATGGGCATTCCCTTGAGGAATTCTTCCTCTTGCATCTTGGAAAAAATATGCACATTGTTTCATTCTCCTCCTCTTGTTTCATTTTAATCTTTAGGGTGTACAACTGGGAACCTATTGTACTTAAGATATTGGTTTTAAATTTTTCTAATATGATTCCTATCTATGCCCTTCTGATACCACCTGAACTAACTATTTTTATGTTTTTACTATAAGGATATTGAACATGCTTCCCAGTTTTTGTTTAATTCCTACACATTTCACAGATTTCAGTAAATGGTTTATGGGAGATGTCACCTGATGACGTCATGTTAAGTGTCTCTATGCACTCTTTTAAAATACTTTTAAGGAAAAGATTCATGACTACATCATCTGGGAGGTCATGGTATTTTGATTTCTATGTTGTATAAGAAAACCGTTCCATGTAATCCTAGAGATTCGCATCGTCTAACTATTGAATATTAAAAATATCATTATGAAAATCCTTGAACTTGCAGTAGTCTTTTCATTTTTTAAGAAATATAGATTTCATGTATTTTTAAGCCCTAATACTGGACTCTCCCAACCCCATGAACCATCTTAGTGCAGAATCCTTAAGGGTGGCAGGAAAACATTTTAATTGTTGGGCATCTTTCAAGCAGTTGTAGCTCCTACACAAGATGTCAAACTAAAATAGCAAGGTATATGGGTCTTCACTTATTTTACCGTAAGAGGTGGGCAATGCAAAGAGTGGAATGTTCTTCATGTTGACATTTTGTGTGGTATCCAAAATTGGAAACCCAAAGGTGGTTTCGGTTTGGTTTCCAACTTATTCTCCCTCATCATGTATTACATGGTTGTGATCCTCTTGATCATCCATACTGGTTTGGTTTCCAAAGAGAGAGTACCTATATGGTTTTATCCTTGAGGATAACAAAGTATCCCAAGGTTCTTTTCCAAGAAGAGTACCCCTTCAATGGGAATATTTATCTACTGTTTGGATGTCTAAGATCTTAATTGAGCTAGATGAAACTATTGGTGCCAATATTTATGTTTCAACTTGGGAAAAAATTGTATTGGCTAAACTACCAAAGAGAGCATACACTTGTTCAGGGTCAATGAGATCTACAAAGTTAGAGTCCCCTGATGGTGTTGAAAAAGAAACGGTTGTGTTGGATGGTTCTGATGAAGGCCGAGATGGTCTTGCCTCATGTCCCACTACTGTTGATGTTTCAATTTTATTCTTTATAGTGCTCCCGGTTTTGGTCTCTTCATAGACCACTTTATCTCTTTGGGTTGAGCTAACCCCTATTTTCTGGTATCGATCTGCGGACTTTATGGGTGGAGTTTTCCTTCCTCCAAAAATGTTAGAGGGAACCTTGATCAGAATTTTTGGTTTGGTTTTAATGTATCTTCCCTTTAGGGCCCTAGGTTTGTTCATGAAAGAAAATAAAAAAGAAAAACTACCATTGGGTTTGGGGGAACCTGCTATAATAGATGTGAATATTCTTACCTCTCATCTTAAAGCTCCGCTGCAATGAAACTAATGATAAGGTTCAGAAATGATATACTTCGTAACTATTTCCTACCTTAAGACAAATCCCCAAAAATGACGCTAAAAATGATGGGTATTCTATATGTACTAATTCCCTCAATTAAATTGTCAACCTGGGGTAAGTAAACTTAGAGTTGTGGCACTGTATCAACCAAGGTAGAAAAGCTAATGAAAGGATTGTCTAACTAAGGAAATGGTCTAACCTAGGGATCAACACTCTATAAATCTACTTTCTAAAGAGATTATTCTTCAAATCTAGTTGATTAGAAAATTCTATGTAAATAAACCTTCAATTAAGGAGCTCTAGAATTATGAACTATTTACCTTAAACAATGAATTATGGACTATTTCTAAGTACGAAATTAACAAGCAATCTATTTCAAATATATTCAATCTCTTTTTAAGTAAGCAACAACTGGTAAGCTATTTCTGAGTTATTTGATCTATCTATCTCTGAGCAAGTAAAAATGTAAACAACTAATCTATTTTGACAAGTGAACTCTATTCTTAAAAAGAACTCATAACTATTTCTATTTTGTGAAGAATAACTTTTAATCTACTCAATCAAAAGTAAAAGTGTTATGACTATATTCAAATTCTAATTGATCAAAATGATTCCTATCTTGCAGTAAAAAAAAAAGAATAGTATTCAAAGGTGATTATTGTGTCTTATATGTCGAATAACATCACGATGGCATCTGACTACTAGTGACAATTCAAGTGGAATTAATTCAATGTTGACTTCTACTGAGAAATGGATAGTATGGATAAGGAAATTTAAAGAATTTTTTTCCATCATAGAAGAACACTAAGTATTTCCGGAATCCATGTGATCTCTAAACTTTATACATCAATCATCAACTATTAAAAGCACTCTATTAAAAATCGCTAACTCAAGCAAAGCTATAAATTCATAAACTCATACTTAAAAATCCAAACTAAAATTCACTCTGTGCAAACTTCTAACTCTTGATCAATGCCAACTAGAAATTACAACTCAAATTCATAACTGAGATTTCATAATCTAAAATGAACTAATATATTAAAAATCATACTTCAAAATTAGCCAAAATACTCTTAAAAATCATAATTCAAAATCTATTTTTATCCTATCACGTTGAAGCAAAATCAATAAACAAAATAGACCTACAAAGAATAGTTGAAATTGTAATTAAACCTATCTAACTTAAACTATCAAAACTTAAAACAACTAATCTGTCAAAGATAAAAATAAACCAATCTTAAACTAATGCTCTATCAAAAGAACCAATCTAAACTAATGCTTTGTCAAAATTATCAGAACTAGAGTAATTAATCAAGGTTTCAATGAACCTATCTAAATTAGTATCCTGTAGGGTAACTTATAGCTAAGAAGAGAAAGACACAAAAATACAATTAAGCATCTCCTACAACCTACAAAAAATACATAAACAATGACGTCCTTCTATGATATAAATAATTCAATCAAGCAATCTACAATTAATGAAAATAAATTGGATTAATAGCTTATAATTGACATATACACACAACAATTAAAATTGGGAAATACATGCAGTAAAGAGACAATTTCAAATTCTAAATAAGAAACAAGATGAATGCAATTATATATTGATATATACAGTCACACAAACCATTGGTGGCCCCCCCAGCAAGTCGTGGCTACACTCCAATAAGAAACCGCATAGGCTAAATCAATGCAATATTGTCATTAAGCATGAAAACAAAGTATGGAACAAAATTGAAGATAATGTCTGTATCCAAAAAATAAAATTATTGGGTTCAGTTGTGCCATAGGTAGTGGTATTTATAGATTATTACAACTTGAGAGGTTAACCACTGGAAGGGTCAACCTCCTCTAAAAATAGTAAACTCATTAAATGAGTTCTAATAACAGTATTTTCTAACAAGTTTGTGAGCCACTCAGCGATCACTGCAACTTCCCAATTCAAGGTGTGTCAAGCTCTGTAACTAGAGGCCACGAGGGGGCACAAAACCCAAATCCCCGGTTTGTCGACCAAAGGCCGCCAATGTACCAACCGCCAGCTCCAGTACGCTCTAAGTGTCGTATCGAGTGTCAAATCACGTGTCGGGTCAAGTGATGAACAAAGTGCCGGGTGAGGTACCATATAGAGGATTAGACTGTGATTCCTACATGTTGCAAGAAAAATGTACATTAGATCTTCATAAACATCAAACTGAGTTGAATTGATCACAAAACCATTACAAAAACACCAATTATACATACCTGGTGTGAATTCATGGTGAATTGATATATACAATTTTGAGAATCCCTCAAAATGGATAATATGAATCATAACATATGTAATATCGCATGAAAAAAGGATTTGTCCATCGAAATAAAATAATCAGAACATGAACCCAACAAGAAGCAAGAGCATACTTCTTCAAAAAAAACCATGAAGGCTTCATGAAGGTGATTCCTGAAGAAATAAAAAATATGTCGATTGTCCTACTAATTAATAGATTAACAGATGATGAATGGTTGATTCCCAACCTGATCAATGAGGGTTGAAGAAAATTTCATAACTGGATCGAAAAAAACACTGATAACTATTGTAAATCAAAAGAAATTTGGGAGTTAACGTCAGTTGTTATAGTAAAATACAGATTCTATGAAAAAATTCATGATAGGTTCTTTTTCAACATACCAAACATGCTACACAAATTCTTGTTAGGTAGAGGTGTCAACTATATTTTTGAATACCAAACACTCTTTAGAACACCTACTGGGAAATGAAACAAAAATATTGGGAAAAAATTCTACAAGTTGAATACAAAGACACATGATAATGTTGGGATTAATTATTGAAGAAATGAATATGAAAATCAATTTCAATCATGTCGACCAAGAGTAGTTGAGCTCGACGCCATGAGGGAATTGTCTGTTTGGTGCCTAAGTAAATATAGTTTACCTCTAGGAAGTAAGTATGCAACTAACTAGAAGGAGGTTGACTGAAAATAAAAGAGAGTATACAATAGATAGAGAGAGAGAGAGATAAGAACTCGAAGAATAATGCAATATTACAATCCTTCAGTCGACCTTCAAAACATAGAATAGGAAAAAATATAGAAAACAAGGAAAGAGATGCATAATTTGCGGGATACAAGGAAGTTGAGCTAAGAGAATCCCCATGAGTGGTAGATTGTTGGATGACATGAGTAGTTTTATTTTGGAGGAAACCAACAAGATTTGGAAACAGAAGTAACCCCCATGGCTCCTAATAGGGAGGAGAACCACTACTTGGTTAAGGAAGCCATGGGTACCCTTCAAATGGTATATGAGAGTGAAAAATGCACATAGACGACTCAAAAATTTCATTACATTGATCTCTAATTCCTAAAGAAGAAAGTCCATGAATCCGTGAATTCCTTCATCAAATATTACATATTGATCCAAAAGCTTTCTCAATATGGTATAAAATGGATGGTCAAGGAAATTTGAGATATCAAATTCTGATTGAGATTCCCTGACTAGACCAAAGTTGGGTAGTCAATGAGGGAGATAAAACAATTCTCCTGCATAGCAAGGATCTCACTAACACTCCACCCTGCCGAATTTTTTAACTATACAAGAAGATACTAATTGAGTAAACAATTATGACAAATCAACGTAACCTCAAGAGCGATGCTTCATTGAATATATATATCAAGGGTGCCAAATGTATGATATTCCATACTCAATTGTATAATTTGAATTAATTAAAGAAATAAAGGAATCTCATACATTAGTTGATCATTCAACTAAATTGGTCAAAACTCAGTCATAAAAAAAATGACTACCCCAGTTGAAACACAAGTGTCAGTCCAATTGACTATTATAGTTGAATATCAATCGACCACTCTGTCTATTTTGAAAATTAGCCACCAAAATCAAACAAATCGAAGCATTTCCCCTCATATACAAAATGGGTTTGAATCACATTCCCATATATGAGGGTCCTCGGGACTCCAATAGGCACTGGTTTATCTGTGAAATGAAAATGTTTGGAATGAATAAAAAATAATGAATAAAGACAAACAAATGGAACAATTCAATGTATCCCTAAGGGATTGAGCACTTACTTGGTTCATGAATTACACTGAAAATAAACAAAGGACCAAGAAAGAGATGAAAACAAATTTCCTCTCTTTCTTCAAAGCACAAGATATCAAACATCTTGCTACAAAAAATCTCAAAGAAATAAAACAGAAAACGAGGACAAACAATTAGAGAATATGAAAAAATATTGAAGGACCTGGTTAATTACATCCCTTCTATGATTGATGAAAAAATTATGGTGTAGTGGTAGATTTCTATCTTATTGCAAAATTTTAGAGACCACTGTAAATGCATGAAATCTAGTCATGTGAAGAAGAACTTATAATATACTAACATATTTAAATTGATGACCACTGGTCATCAACTTCGACATTGATGGATCTTGTAACTCTTTTGAAAGGAATAAATCTTGTGAGATGTAAATGGTTCTATAGAATAAAGTATGCATCATATGGAAGTGTTGAAAGACACAAGGCCCAGTTAATTGCAAAATGATTCTCTCAAGTTGAAGGAATGGAATATAATGAAACCTTTCCCTCCATAGCCAAAATGAATTGTATCTACCTTGTTCTAGTCCACTACCTCACATAAATGGGAGGTCCATCAGATGGATGTTTAATATACCTTATTTTATGGGGATTTGCAAGAAAAAATATACATGGAACAACCTCTTGGATATGTTCATAATGACTCCATCCTTGTTTTTCTCCTTAAGAAATATATTTATGGTATTCATCACGATTCTCGAGTTTGGTATGCCAAAATGGACATCTTTCTTCTTGAAATTGACCTTTCTATATTTCATTCCTAGACTAATGTCTATACCAAGAAAATATGAATCCATCTCATAATTGTTAAATTATTTTGTATCTTTACCATACGCTCCATTTCCCAAAGCATCTTTGGCCCAAGTATTGCATGGTCTACTGAGTTGTCCCAAGTCATTGGCATGTTGCACTTTCTACCATAAAGTGCTTCAAATGGGATAATCTTTAAATATGCTTTATACCCATTGTTCTAAGTAAACTCTACCAAATGAAGGTAGTATTCCCATTTTGATGGCTTATCCTTCACATACATTCTAAGAATATCTTTAATCAACCAATTTACCCTTTATTTTTTTCCATCTAACTCAGGGTGATATGTTGTGCTAAAGTTTAGATTTGTTCCAAATCTTTTGAATAACCCTTTCCAAACATTCAAGGTGATCTTGGAATCTTTGTCAGACATAATTGTCTTAGGTGCACCATGCAACTTAGGAATTTCTCACATCTATATCTCAACAATGTTGATTTCCTTGTGAGTTGACTTCACTGGAATAAAATAGGAAGCTTTAGTAAGCTTTTCCACCACCACCATAATAGAATCGAGATGCTTAATAGTCCTAGGAAACTTAGTTATAAAATCCATGGTCAAAACTTCCCACTTGCACTCAAGAATGGGAAAGGCTGTAAAAAACCCGCTGGATTTTTGTTCTCAGCCTTGACCTTTTGACATTCAAGACATCTAGCAATAAAATTAGCAACTTCGTTTTTCATACCTGGCCAAAAGTACCTCTTCTTGACTATGACAATTTCATTTCGATAACTTGGATGTCATGCATAAGGAACCTTATTCATCTATGAAAATATCATGCCCTTCAACTCCTGATCATTTGGCACATAGAGTCTGCGTCTATAGATGAGGATCCCATCCTCCCTTAGATAATAATCTTCAAATTTCTGCTACAACATACCATGTTGTAAAGTATCCTTTATGTCCACATATCGCCGATATGATTTGGAAACTTCTAAAATTCAGTCACACAAATCCAATTTATACATGTTAATGGTTGTAGCATGCATCTCATGCACAATCCTACTGGGTGTGGCAACCACCTTGTTCTCTTTTCCTCGAATATGATTTATGTCAATCTCTTACTCAATAAGGAATTCTAACCACCTACTTTCTCTATAATTTAAACTTGGTTGTCCAAACAGATACTTCAGACCATTATGGCCTGTCCTCGGCGCAAATATTTTACCCATAAGATAATTTTGTCACATCTTCAAGGCATGCACTATGGCTTCCAATTCCAAGTCATGAGTGGCATAGAGCCTTTCACGCTCTTTTAAATTTCTTGGATCATAGAATACCACATGCCCATTCTGACCAAGGACTCCATTGAGCCCTTCCTTATATGAATTCATGCAAACAATTTAGTCTGCATCAGGATCCATGATTCTCAAAATTGTGCACTTGTTAACAAACTATTCAAGTGTTGAAAACTCCTTGAACAATCCAGAGTCCATTCAAATTTCACACCTTTATTTTGAAAATATGTAATTGGATGAACAATATGTGAGAATCCTTCAATAAACCTTCTATAATAACCTACAAGTCCCATAAAGGACCTTACCTCTGTGAAATTTCTTGGTGTCAACAACTCCTCAATGGATTTCATCTATTCTATATCCACAACTATTCCTTCCTTGGAAATAATATGACCCAGATAATGAATATGTCACTGATAAATGAGCACTTGCTCAACTTTTCATAGAGTTGATGCTCCATCAAAAATTGTAGTACCATCCTCAAGTGCTACTCGTGCTCCTCTTTATACTTTGAGTAAATAATTATGTCATTAAAAAATATAATCACAAACATATCTAAGTAACCTCTGAAAACACCATTGTACAATCATAATATCCATACCGTGTTCTAAAGGGAGTCTTACTGATGTCTTATTCCTTAATTATCACTTTGTGATATCCATATATGAGATCAATCTTTGAACATATTTACGCACCTGACAGATGATCAAAGAGGTCATATATCCTTGGAAAAGGATACTTGTTCTTCACTGTTAACTTTTTTAAATTCTTGAATTCAATGCAGAGTCTCAACTTACCATCCTTCTTTTTCACAAATAAAATGGATGCACCCCAATGATACACACTTGTGCATATACACCCCTTATTCATAATCTCTTCAAGTTGCATATGCAACTCCTTCAACTCTGTTGTATTGATGCAGGAGCATCGCTCCAACCCAGCAATGTGCCATCTAGACAACACATTCAACACACATTCAAGAAAGGGAGAGGCTCCAACCCTCTCATTTTAAATTTTAAATTGTAATTAAATGTTTCTAAGGCTAGAAGAGACAATTTTTTGCCTTTTTAGAGGCTTTAGATACAGTCTCCTTTAATGGTTGACAGGCTGATAAGATCTAGATCTGATTCAGACTAGACAACCATTGATTGTAATTCAATGTAAAGTAATGAGAGTAGGTAGCTTGGAGGGAAGAGCTCGAGGAGCCCCTCTTTTGTAAAAATATATTTGTATCTAGATTCATAAGAAGGCATATGATATTATAATAGAAGGGAAGAAAGAGAGAGCCAAGACTCTATTGCAGTCCGAGCTCACCCATATTGTAATCGAACATTCATATTAATACAAAAGAGCAGTTTTTCCTGCATGATATTCTTTGTGTGTTTATGTGGTTATGAATGAACGTCATTTGTTTGTTATTTTAAGTTGTATATGTATGTGATAGGATTCATATGCATCGATAGACAAAATTCTCTTTCTGAGATTTCTTTGATTTTAGTCTGGATTCTTTAGGGCTTAATGCAAGGGGTTGCATGACAAAGTGTTAAAGACTCTATGAGCCAGTGCAAAGAGTGCACATCTGATTTATGTGGAATTCAGGAAAGAACATGTCATAAGGGTGCACCAAAGACTTCATAGACTCAGGAAGAAGCCTTAGAGTTACTGAATACTCTAGAGGTGAAGACTCTGCAGAGGAAGGCACAAAGAGACATAATCGTCGAGGGTTTTGTGAAGCTCTGCCATGAGGGCATCAAACGAGTGCAAAGAGTGCACAAGAAGAACTCTATTTAGAGTTTAGATATAAGGGAAGTGTCCAGGAGGAAGACACTCATAGAGTTATTGAATACTCTGCAAGCTCAACAAGGAGTGCTTGAGAAGAAAATTCCAAAAGGGAAATTGCATCTCTTTGAGGGACAGAAGGGACAGAGACCTTTGAGGTTTGAGTAGTTGAAGCTCAAGGAGACAGAATTGCTAAAAAATCTAGAGGAAGATCTGTGCAAGGAGTGCACTATTCCAACACTCAGACGAAGTGTTGAAGACAACCATTTGAAGGCGGGTCGAGCACAAGGAGTGTGCAGGGAAGCGAACTTTTTCAAGTTCGTAAGCTTGGGAGGAATAGTACCTTTTCATACAAGGCTCTTGTAGAAAGAAGTAGAAGGATGAGACACTTCTAGGTCCAATCCACAAACAAGCTTAGGATAGGTAGCACGAATTTCATGTAGAGCGCAAGTGTGCATAGGGCCGAGGATAAATTACATTGCCAAAACTCATGAGGGATAGCATTTCCAAAACGTGGATGAAACCCAAGTAGTCAGGCTCGCAAGAGAAGAATCAAAGGTCGAGGGCTTTGAAAATTTTGAATTATTCCAAGTTGGGAAAGAAATTCAAATCTCAGAAGGAGGAGCATTGATATCCATTAGATCAGTTGCAAAGGAGTGATTTGGACCATCAAATCCATGTCTATACAAGAGAAGTGAGCATAGGAGAATATCATATCTGGACCGTAGGATCTGAGTGCGTGGACCAACATTGTTGGATCTAGAGGAACATGCATGAGGTTTAAACCCTTTGTATTTGTACAAGAGAGTGGACTTTTTGAAGTCGTGAAGTCTCTAAATCATTGAAATCGTCCATCGAGATAGGACATGTGGCGAAAAATCAACATTTCCCTGACTCGAAGAAGGGAAAGGTCAAAGGGAAGACTTGTGAGAATTTGCAAAGGGATAACTCGTGAAAAGATCACAGTCGTTGATCGAGGAGAGATCTGAACTATTGATTTGTCCAAAGAGAATTTTGGGATATCAGGAATCGAGAGAAGGGAGGTGATTGATCCTCCAACTTCGTGAAAATCGAAGTCCCAATTCACGAAAATAGATTTGAGTCATTAGATCACAAGAAAGACATGACCATTGATCTGGGTCAACATATTTCGAAAGTTCAGGGATCAGACTTTGGAGCAGAGCATTGGCCTACATCCTGACTTTGTGAGTTGTGAAGTCCTGAAGCAATCAGAGGATTGGCCCCAGATCGTGGTGAATAGTCACATAAGAGGAGATAAGGAAAGGATCTAGCACACGTTAAGCCATTTTCGGAGTTTCGAGAATCGGAGGAGTCAGGGTGAATCATACATAGAAGTCCTGAAATCGTGAAACGCGAAGTGCCTTTTAGGTAGGCTTGTGGTCACAGGTAGTGGTCACGTGGAGGGAACTCACACCCACTGTTTGTTCGCACAGGTGGAGTTTCATAATA
>JASDQU010560015.1:0-12123 GCA_032191745.1 Picea mariana | reverse complement strand
GCAGTACCTAACATGCCCCTGGAAAAATCGGAAGTGGTTAGAGCCGTAGTTATACGCACCTGTAAAGAATTTGAACGTGACAATGGAATGATGATACGATCTGATGACAATGCAGCAGTTGTCATTGATCAGGAAGGAAATCCAAAAGGAACTCGAGTTTTTGGTCCGGTTGCTCTAAAAATCAATTTTCATTTTAAATTTAAAACTGTAACAATTTTCATTTTAAAACTGTAAAAATCAATTTTCATTTTAAAAACTGTAAAAATCTATAAAAATGATTAATTATACTATGAACAATTTCCATTCAAATGTATAAATTTCCCCATTATAAATGTTAATGTTCCACTTTATGAATTTAATGTTGGACAACTAGATTATGAACAATGTCTATTCAAATGTAATGATTTCCACTCTAAAACTACCTTAAAATCTTAAAATCAAATGTAATGATTTCCACTCTAAAACTGCCTTAAAATCTTAAAATCTCTGTCTCACCAACTTTCAAGAAAAATGAAAGGTTTTAACTAAGATTCATAAATTAATGGAATTAAAATCTCTGTCTCACCAACTTTCAAGACAAATGAAAGGTTTTAACCAATATACATAAATTAATGGGCACAACTGCTGTTTAATTTTTCTTAAAATCTCTGTCTCACCAACTTTCAAGAAAAATGAAAGGTTTTAACCAATATACATAAATTAATGGGCACAATTGCTGTTTAATTTTTCTACTGGATGAAACAGACATACGGGCTAACTTTTAATAGATGAATAAAATTATCAAATACTTATTATACTCAGCTAAAACATGCATGCACATTGAAAATGTAATATGGATGGAGTTAAGTACATACAGGCTTGATTCTCAACATAATTTTGCTTGAACTATCTCACAAAAAGAAGTTTATATTAATTCCTGAAACAATCCACAACTGTGAACTTTGTTTTTAGTTGCAATACAAACTCAGAAACATACCCTAAAACACAATACCCAGCTGTGAACTTTTTTTTTATTGGCATTACAAACTCATAAACATACGCTAAACCACAATCCACAGCTGTGAACTTTATTTTTATTGGCAATACAAACTCAATTAACGCTATTTATACCGTTGTCGATGATGCACCCTGGTCATCTGTCTTTAATCGGAGATTTTGACGACTTTAACCTCCGGAGGTTTAGGTTGGGACTGCTTGGGCACCGTCACAGTCAGCACTCCATTTTCCAGCCTGGCATTCATCTCTTCCACCTTGGCATTTTCCGACAGCCAAAAACACCGAAAGAATTTCCCGCGTAACCGCTCGCTGATGTGCCATTTCTCATCCTCACGTTCCACTATGTTGCGTTCTCCGCTTATCTGCAAAATTCGGTCTTCTTGCACCTCTATCTTTATCTCCCCCTTGCTCAGACCTGCCATCATGTAAAGGAGATAAACCAACGTATGGATTTACTAAGCACCAAGAAATATAAAGAGAACTTTGCCACTGCTGGTAGGACTTGGTCAATTGAATAAAAGAGAAATGGAGCACAGAGTTATTTACTCAAGCTGTATATGCACTTCCTTTCTACCACAGAGTTATTTATTCAAGCTGTATATGCACTTCTTTTCTATAAACTTAAACATATAAAAAGTTTCACAGTGTGTAGATTTTCAACATATTGCTTAATTTTTTTGGAAACAATGTCGCTTAATCTTTCATAAATTGAACACAATTTACTGAAAAATTAGGTTTTACACTCATCAAAATTTAATTTTTTTGGAAATAATGTTGCTTAATCTTTCATAAATTGAAACACAATTTACAGAAAAATTAGGTTTTACGCTCATCAAAATTTAAATTTAAACAGCATTTCATCCCAATCACTTAGATATTTAGATATTTAAATAAATTGATTGAAAAATCGTTACAACGAACCCTAATACCTGGAAGTTCAACCATGAAAATGTGTGCTTGGGATGTCTCCTTCAAGTCAGCCAAAATGTTGGGCATAGGTACTGATGTCTGATCATCCCCCCTTCCCCTTGGGGAATTAATCGCTGCCTGAAATAGCTGATCCCTCATGTCCGAAGGCAATGTATCCAACGCATTATTATGGCTACCAAACTTTGGAATGATGCTACCAAACTTTGGAAAGAGATACATGATTTGTACTGTGCAGGATACTACTACTCAAGCTCACGGTACTGCGAAGCTCGGCTCACTGAAGACGAGAAGAGAATAGAATAGAGGATGAATCAGCTGAATCAGCTGAGGCTTTATTTATAATGCAGTGTTATCAGTTTAAGAAACAAGAAACTTCTGCCAAATTCCATTTCCATGCTGCCACGTGCACTGGACTGGAATTAAATTCGATTTCCATGCGTCCACATGGACTGGACTGGAATTTGGAACGTCTGTGGACGGATTCGTTTCTAACGTATACACGTACGAAGTAACTAGCATGTTCCGGCTAGGCATTGTGTAAGAAGAAAAGAAGATTATAACCCAAAAAAAAAAAATTGACATCAAAACATTTGATAGTAAACTGGATCTATTTCCATTGAACCTTTTGGAATTTTTATTAAGAAAAACCAACATAGCATATAGTCCTATAAACAATGTGTTTGGGTAGTAGGTTTGGGGTCTGGGTAGTAGGTTTGGGGTCATCATGGACATAAGGGATAAACAATGTGTTTGGGTAGTAGGTTTGGGGTCATCATGGACCTAAGGGATAAACAATGTGTTTGGGTAGTAGGTTTGGGGTTATCATGGACCTAAGGGATAAACAATAAACAATGTGTTTGGGTAGTAGGTGTGGGGTCATTATGGATCCAAGGGATATCATAAACTTGTTTAGCGTGGGGTCTTGGTAATGTAGTCAACAAGTAAAAGTAAAGTATATGTGTTGTGGCAACTATTGAAAATAGCTAAAAGTACTAGTGCGTTTGGGTATTAGGTGTGGGGTCATCGTGGACCTAAGGGATAAACAATGTGTTTGGGTAGTAGGTGTGGGATCATTATGGATCCAAGGGATATCATAAACTTGTTTAACGTGGGGTCTTGGTAATGTAGTCAACAACTAAGTAAAATTAAAGTATATGTGTTGTGGCAATTATTGAAAATAGCTAAAAGTACTAGTGCTTGATTGTTGATTGTGGTAGAAGATTCTAAAATAATAGTAAATCATATGGTTTATAGCTCAAAGCAGGTAGACCAACTCCTTAGCTTCAGTTATTGTATGGAGCAAACAAGAGACAAGCACCTTCAACAAAATTAAATACTATCACATTATGTGGAAGAATAATTGTGAAGCAGATCGATGGGAAAATCATGCATCAACTCTAAAAGAGGGGGAGCTTATGGCTCACAACCCAGGTCACCACACCAAGCTTATGAACAATTATGAGAAGGGACGCAAGTCCCTCCTTCGCATGCATCAAGCCATGAATGCACATGTTTATGTATAGGGTGTTCATTTTACTCTCATTTGCGGTGGGATAATTTTCTTGTCCCTCTTAATGCACCGAGGGAAAGCCAGGTCTCCTATTTTGAATCATCTAGTAAAAAACCACATAGATTTATCTCAGCTAGTGTTTGGTTTTTTGTTGTCTTACTGTAAATTCTCAAAGGATCCCCCCCTTGGAGTTATACTTGTGCACAATGACATTAGTGGTCTTAGGTTGTCTTTTGTTTTAATACCAGAGCACAAGAATTCTCCTTGGATTTTCATTTTGAAAATATCTAGTCTTTTAATTCACTTATAGGGAAGTGTTCTAAGCTCTTGAAAACAAGTCATCTAGTCTCATTCAAGAAACAAGAAGTGTGACACAAGAGCTAATCTATTGGTAAAGTGGTGCATGCCAAAACAACATGAGATAAAGGTCAAAGTGGGTGCTTATGGAATTTAGAGAACTCCAATAAATTTGTATTTATGAGGAGCATTACCACTTCAACATATCTTCAATTATTACTATCACATCAAAATTCCATGAGATAGAATGTCAAGTCACTTTCCAAATAACAAAAATCATGGGGTCTCTAGTGGAACTGAAGTAGTAGCTGGTAGTTTTGGAAGCAAAATGTAATCTTTTAATAAATTTGGCACTCAATTTGAGTAGGAAAGATCACTCTAAGGCCTCTAATGAAAGGCTCTCAAACAACTCTACTCAAGGGGGGGAATGGAAGATGAAACGATGCATCAACTTGATAAAGAAATTGAAGGTGTGAAGTAGGACCCTCATCCTCTTAGCACAAGTCTGGAAGAAGTAGTTAGTCATTATGCCTTTTGCTCATAATTATGTTTTTCTGGGTTATGATAATTTTAGGCATATTCTACAAAATATACAATGTTAAGAAGTACTGGGTAGTTTTGCTTAAGGATAAAGCCAAACTCTGTTTTAGGATTGCACTAGGCCTTTTTTTGGATAGTTTAGAGACTAGTTTGAAAAGTTGTGGAATAGTATTGTGATGTAACCTCATTGTAGTATCGGTGGTAGTTTTTATTAATATAATTTTACCCAGTTATTGTTTAAAAAAATGTGTCCAAAGTGTCTTGATTAATGTAACCTAAATAACATGTTTTTTTTATTGCTCTACTTAAATTGTTGCAATTAGTAAAATTGTTTGGAATGGAATTTAAGACTTTTTACTTATGTATAGATCTTTAACCAAAATAAATAAATTGAGATGTTTAACTAGAACTAGCAAGACTACTTGGGGAATGGGGTTACCATGTACCTCTTCTTGTTTCATGAGAGGCTTAAAACAATTGTCAATTTATGCATAATTGGGATGTAAGTCACATTTTCCATATATGTGTGGCAAATGAAGACACATTTTTAGAGCATTATAAAGTTTCAAGAATTTGAGAAAAAAACCTTAGTTTGACAATATTTTTTATATTATAATAGTACAAATTCAATTTAACTTTAAATTTATTAAGTATTAATAAATATCAAAAGAAATCTAGATGTAAACCTTCTACTATCTAAAAGATCTAAAATTAAGATGAATTTATATTTTTTTTAATTTACAGTCTGAGTGGGCCTAATGGTTAAGAACATGTGTTTCCTCTTAAGAGGTCACAAGTTCAAATCCAGAGGGGGTAGGGTATGTATACCTTCGTAGACTTTACCAGTTAAATCGTTGGGCGGAGGGGGGTCCCTTGTCCCACAAACAAGGGGATCTCATACACCAATTTGATCATACACATATTTGATGTGTTGGCTTAGCCGTGACCTTAAAAATAAATTATTAGTAGTAGTAGTATATGGAAAACAACACTTAAAAAAATTTAATGTTAAAGTATCAATACAATTTTTTGAAAAAACTTCCACCAAAATATTCCTTTAAAAATTTAGCTAATAATGTGCTTCTTTAAAAAGAACATACTAATATAATAATGATGTGATAGAAAGACAATAAAACTTGAACATTTTACAACAATATACCAATAATATACATTAGACATCAATGTTTCAAACCAAATATAAAACATTAAATTATCAAATTAAAACATTACATTACTTCACAACTAAACAAAAATAGACAATGCTCCAAATTATAAAATAAACATCAATATCTCAAAATACACATAAAACAAGGTACACCAAAATGTGCACAACACATCAAAGTGCATAAACTTTTCAGTATAATGTGTTCTTATCAAGAGTACACCTTAAGATAATTATAACACCATTTAACCTTATGATCATCAAAACATGAATGTAAATTATTTACATGTATTATTTACAACAACATAACATTGTGGCATATTATTCACAACAACAAACTCATGTGTGGGGTTAGCAACCCAAAAAAGATCATCAAAACATCAATGTGAATTATTTACAGGTATTATTTACAACAACATAACATTGTGGCATATTATTCACAACAACAAAGTCATGTGTGGGGTTAGTGACCAAAAAAACATTGGATAACATATAATATAATTGAATTATTATGTAGTACAATATTTTTACCATAACAACTTTATATGTTTTGACATTTTTATAATGTGTATTGTAGAATGGTTAATATAATATTTAGTAAATAAATTATTAATTTATTTTTAATATTTAAATGATAATTTATTTAATAAAATTTARTTAATAAATTATTAATTTATTTTTATTAAAATATTATTAYAAAATAAAATAATATGATTATGTATAATKTCAAATTAAAATAAAAATCATGTTATTATTATAAGAAGAATTGAAATATGATACAAAGTGTTACATAATAATAAATAAATGAAAAAAATATTGTAAACAATAACTTTTTTTTTTAAATGATAAAAATGTTAATGGTTTATAATTTCATTATACAAATGAATGAAATAACTAAAATATATAATAATCAATATTTTCATACATAAATATAATAAATAAAAATTTAAAAAAATTTAAATTCCAAAAATGTAATTAATAGTCCTTGACATATACATAATGATAAAAAGATATTTTATTTTATTTAAATCTCCACAAAATATCATATTTGTAATTTGAATTTATTTCATCGGGTTTGTTTCTTCAACTCTTAGGGACTATGTTCATGCATTAGTTCCACTACACATTACTATTCAACCTTTTATATTTCTTACTCTTGTTTAGATTCAACATGGAAGTATAGAAATTAATGTTAATTATAATTAAGTGGACGTTTAGAATACATTTACCCTACTCACTAACTTTAAAAAATTATATAACATGTGTGTTCACTATTTTTCATAAAATACATATATCATCAAAACTCATTGCATACCTTCAACCATCAAATTTTGAAATGGCATAAACTTTAATTCATGCTTTTAGACATGACAAGGTTTAGATATAAAAAGTCAAATACTATAACAACCAAAATAAAATATGTAAAATAACAATATATGTAAGAAATCAAATATTATAACAATTAAAATAAGATATGTAAAATAACAATATTTATAACTTATAACTTGAATCCAAATATTATAACAATTAAAATAAGTGTTGTGTGGCAGCGTTGTCCCTGTCGGGTTGAATTAGGAATAAATGCACAGGGATGGGAAAAAGTTGCGGAGGTGGATGGAAACTGCAGTGGAGATGTGGCAAGCAACATGAAGCACAGGTGGTATCCATGTAGTAAATGACGCGTGGCCTCTGGAGTCCCATTTATTTTTTGAAAGTATATAATCTATTTTGCTATGTTGAAAAAATTTGTCTATTTTGTCTCTATATGTAGCAGGACAAAAAAAGTTATATTCAAATTAAATAAAATACAATTTCTTGACATTCAGCATAGTGGAAGATAAAAATTTATGACGACATAAATATAAAAGGAGATAAAAAACAGTTTAATTTGAAATATATAAAAAAAGTTACATATTCCTAGAAATTTAAATGCATTTGTCATATAGATTGGGATTGGGGCTCCCGCGGACCATAAGCATAATGGAAGATAAAAATTTATGAGGACATAAATATAAAAGAAGATAAAAAAATAGTTTTATTTGAAATATATCAAAAAATAATATTGTTTGTTACATATTCCTGGAAATTTAAATGTGTTTGTCATATAGACTGGGATTGGGGCTCCCGCGGACCATAAGAGAAATATGTACAAGAAATAGGACTGTAGAAAGAAGAAATGGGCGACGATAGAGTGTAATACCTGAAAAGAATAAATTGAAAGGTATCAGTCTTTGGCTAGACATTTCTATTTAAAAAAGTGGAATAGCTGGGTTGATAAACAAAGTAGGATGTGATCGGTATAGACTTACAGTGATGGTACATATGACCCCTTTTGCTATTTTCTTGCTGATGCCTTTTCATTGATGTCGTCGACGGATACTGGAATCGTGGCAACTATTTGTTGCCTTTCGTCGACGACCTGCTTCAATTCTCTTTCAAGCCATTCTTCAATGTAGCTTCTCATTGGGGCGACGTTGATCTCATTCCAGATTTTTATGTTGAAAAGTTCATTTTCTAATTCCTTGAAGTCGATAGAAAGATTACGCAGAGCCTGATCAATTTCCTCATTCTGTACCGAATAGTTGACTAGCCAGTTGTCGACGTCATTTGACCATATTCAAGGATGCTGTAAAACTTTTCCAAAGACAACACCTTAAAAATATCAACCTATTTATCAAAGGCTTTATTAGTTAAGGGCAAGGAGCTGACGATTAAGTTGGGGTCTTGGAAGTCGTTGGTCCTTCTGGCTAAGTCTATTCTGGTCAGCTTTGTGAATAATTTTTATTTCTTTTATATGGTTTGTTCACATGACTAGACAATGAGATGCAGGTTCTTCACTTTTTCTTTCCAACATGCATTTAATTGACCGATCCAGTTTTTGGATGGGAGATCTTGTTGTTTTCTTCTCGTTTATGTCATGTTGTTGACAATGGTTCCAAAAGGAAGGACCCTGTATAAATAGAAATGTTCTTCATCTTTTAAATCTACTTGCAAATGTTTGAGCAAATTATGTGCCCTTGTTCCAAGGGAAGTCATGGTTTGTGATGTTTCCCACACCTCAGTAATCAGTTCCATTCTTTTCTTGATATTATTCTTGACATATCCTCTACACGATGCAAAGAGGCTGGAGGATCCTTTTAACTTGGTTGCAGGGGTGGCAAGCATGGCTATTGCCAAAGCATTGGCAAGCAATGGCATAGGAATCAAAGCTTCTTCCAATTCCTTGACCCAGCCCTTTAGTCTGGCATTCTCGGCCTCAATGCCTCTAATGGAATCATCAAGATCATCTGCGGTCACTATGTGAAGTTGAGAAATTTGGGACGGCCGCATTTTCGCAAGGTTAACCTCTGAACAAGATTTTTCTTTCTTATTTTTTACATATTTTTTTTCAATAATTAAGTTTTTGGACTGGCTGTCAAAAACAACGCTCTAGAACACGAAGGATTCATCTTCGTCAAAAAATTTGGTATCWGATATGTCCATTGGAYGACTATGTCGGATCATGTCTCCGGGCTGATCAAGGTGGCGGAATTCGCTATCCAGATCAGGCTCAAGTTCCATGTTCTCACTCTCAATTTCGGGTTGTKACGCCTATCCCACAAWTTTTTTTCTCTTCTTCTCAACTGGAAGCTTGTGAGAACTATCAATCTTAGGGTGAGGAGGATCGTTATCTCCTCCTTCGTTTGAAGAACTCTGAGTTTCTYTGTTTCTATGGTGGGCCATTGGAGCGATACTCTGGGATGTCGTACTTTTGGGAGTGTTATCCACCGATTGAACACTCTTCTCACCTGGGCCTTTTCCATGTTGCTTGTACAATTCAATGGTGCTTGTAGTGTGTCTAGTTCATCGGCATCGGAAACAGGAGCGTTGTCGTYAGTGTCTCTGTATTCGGGCAGGTGTTTTTTGAAGAAAGAAGTGTCGAAGCCAAGTGTTTGTAAATGTTGTAAAAAAAAATTATTAGGGTCGAACCCTCTTTGGTCCGGATTATTTTCGGCATGAAATGAGATCGAAGATATAATAAAGAAATGCACAGAGATATCRCAGATATTCAATAGTATAACAGAAATATATCAGAGATGAAACCATAAACACATATATACAGTAATACACGATTTCTATTAATGAAATAAATGTATAGAGACTGTAAAATACAGAGTGAAAGACTCAATAGAATGGTGGCAACTTATCTCTGAGAAGAGATGTGACAGCTACTCGCATTCGCAAGAAGATGATTACAATGAGACTCTGAAGGCCTTTTACAATAAACCGGAATGCCAAAACCCTAGACATCCAAAAACCTAACCCTAGGAGATGAAGCGCCAAAAGTCATGTGGGCCCCGTTTGGGTAAGTTGGTGCATCAACTTCCTAGGGTCATAACTTTTGCATATGATCTTCGTTTTAGGCATGTGATAGCTCATTGGAAAGGTATCGTTGAGGAGATTCATTTTGGGGGCTTAATCATGCCTTTAGCTATCACTGAGAACCTCAATCTCGAAAAACATTCGTTTAGGCCCTCAAAATGGCCTCGGAAGTTAAAACCTGCTAAAAATAGTAAATTGCCAAAATTGCCATTGAGTTGTTTTGAGCCAGTTGGAAAAGGTGGGTGGCCACCGACATCCACTTGGATCAATCCTCCCTCCTTAGGAAGTAATGGTCTCCATTGCGTTGAGTTTCTTGGGGAGAAGGAAAAGCGTTTGTTGAATCTGCATCTTGGTGAGCTGCTTGTCTTACTGCAGACGTCGCGTTGCTCAGTTTGTGGAAGTCTATCACGAACCTGTTGAGGTTGAGGTTATTCAACAAGTTGAGATACATGAGAGGATGGTGTGCAGAAGGAATCTTTGCTCTTTTTTGCAACCTTTTTGACCTGCTTCTGTTGGATAGAAGGTGCTTGGGGTAAGGTTGTAGTGGTTGCAGTGTCCTTTTGTTCTCCTTTTGAACAGATTGTGAAGAAGCTTAATTTTGCAGTATGAGATACTACCTTGCGACACTTTTTAGGTGGAACAGTAGTCGAAACTATTTCTGGTATTCTGTAGAGATGACCCCCCAAAGTAACAATGACACTACGGGGTCGAGACTCATAAACAGCATGGCGTCTCCACATTAATGGTTGCCCCAAGAGCACATCACAGACATCTAGTGGGGCAACATCACATAATACCTCATCCTTGAAGAGTTGGATGCCATATGATAATCGACACTGTTGGATGACACGGAGATCTTGTCCTTGGTGAAGCCACCCAATGTTGTATGGCTGCAGGTGTGGTGTTGTTGACAATCCCAACTGTTTGACGACCTCTGCTGAGATGAGGTTCTTCTGGCTTCCACTATCAACAATAAAATGCAACGGGGTCCCCTTCACCCACATCTGTGAATGAAAAAGGCGCTCACCCTCTTTGGGATCTATTGGTTCTTCTGGTTGAATTGCTGCGGTTGCGACAATAGCAGTGGGGTCTGTGTCAATGATCTGTCCTTTACCAGTATTTTCAGAATCGGATTCTGAATCAAGGTTCAGCTCCTTGTCTTTGATCTCGGCCACCAATGACTTTTTTGAGCGACATTCATCGGTGTTGTGCTAGGGGCTTTTGTGGAAATCGCACCATTTTCCGGTGTCCTTCTTTGTCTTCCCATGACCCTTCTTTTCCTGTGTCTTGGACTGGTTTTCGGGAGACTGTTTGTTAGGGTCGTCTTTGTCATACTTCGGTTGTTGCGGATTTGCAGAGCCGAACTCCCGTTTGTTCTAGTGCTTAAATTTCTGCTCGATTTTAACAACATATTGATAAGCAGCACCGAGTGATGAGATGTCCAAAAAATCCATTTCAGTCTAGATGTATCTGTGTAGAGCCCCACGGTATTTCAAAACCAAATGTCGCTCGGAGTCTTTGATACCTAGCTTGGTGCGCAAGGTATGGAAGGTATTGGTGAACTCCGGGACTGCTTGGCCCCTCTCTTGCCGCAGTGTGGTCCATCTCATGTACTGGTCCTCATAGTTTCCAATAGGGTAATATTGTTCCTTTACCGCATCCACAAAAAAATCCCAAGTGGGATCGGCCCCATATATTCCAGACTCGTTTGTGGAACTTTGCTCCCAGTAAGTTTCCCACCAATGTTTGACATGAGGGAGAGCTTTAAGGAGTGTGAAGGTGATCTTTTCTTTGTCAGAAAAATTGTGAACAGAGAAACAACCTTCTAGCAGAGTTAACCATTTTTCTAGGGCATTTGCATCTATTTGACCTTCAAATATGGGAATATCAAAATTAACCTATACCTTGAAAGGCGAGTTGCCTCCAAAGTGGCCGCTTGATGAAGATGCGCCTGATGCTATCGGAAGGCATTGAAGGATGTGGGAAAAATTCTCCATCATTTCATCCCTCTGTCGTGTGAGAGCTTGCTCAAGCAACAGATTGATAGGATCGTCTGCTCCGTCGTTTTTCTTTTCTTCCGCCATTGAGGGTTTCTTGGGTGTGTGAGAGCGATTGTCTTCAAGAGAGACAAGCTCGAGACCCAACTTGCTATACTCAGACCTCGTCGGGGACATGCACTAAAAGAACGATCAAGAGCAGCCTGCTCTGATACCACTGATCCGGATTATTTTCGGCACAAAATGAGATCGGAGATATAATAAAGAAATGCACAGAGATATCGCAGATATTCAATAGTATAACAGAAATATATCAGAGATGAAACCAT
>JASDQU010560014.1:22095-47880 GCA_032191745.1 Picea mariana | reverse complement strand
TTTGTTTTAAGAAAAACAAAATAAACAAATAAATAATTGTGTAGAACAAACAAACAAAGAAATCTATTTTATTTCAATGGTGATCCAAGTGTTCTGGTTAGATCAGTGGTAATGTAGATATTCATCCAAAAGAAAGAATGCATAGACAATCATGACCCAAATGATTCTCCAGCTAAAAATAAAATGCAGATTATGGAAATCAAACCCGATCACAACAAATAGTTTTTAGGAATCCAAAACTCAAGTTGGACTTGTGTGAAGGCAACGTAAACGGTTTTTGTCAAACAATGCATCCACATGACAACTTACCAAGTTGGTGGCACCAGGACCAGAAGTTGTAATACAAACAATGACCTTTCTTGTAGGTTTGGCATACCCCTATGCTGTGAATACTTCTCCTTGTTCATGGTGACAAAGGACTTTTTTTTATGGTCTTGAATCGAGTAAGTGCCTGGTGAATTTCCATAGATGCACCTCTAGAATGGTTGCTACCCTCCTTCATCATCGATCTTACCAATCAAATGGAATCTTGAACAAAGTCTCCTTCACAAATTCACCATTACTTTGCCATCGCTATGTGCAACCCAAACAATAAGCAAAGATAACACCTCACCTTTTAGTTCCCAGCTGTTGGTAAGTTTGGAAGAAGATTGTTTGATTCACAAATTCCCATAGAACTGAAAATTTCATTGGATTGTTGATGATTCACATCAAATAAAGATAGATCTGTTGAAGGTAATTCAGAGTTATAAATACCGTTGGTTTTATTTTCATAATGATGAATTGCCCAAGTCGGGAACAATGTTGCGATTGTATCTTGAAATCTTTGATAGTTGCATCTAATTCCACGTTTAATTGACTGGGTACTGAGACACTTAATTATAATTTTATTTTAAAGTTTCAGTGGCCTGATCAATGCTCACAGACCTTACAGGATTTTTAATTGTTTCACAGGTATCTCCTAGAAACTCATCCATAGGTGCCGAGGCTCTAAATACCCTTTCTGTTAGCAATGTTGAGGTCCCCACATTTAATGAGTTCCCATCATTCATTGAGTTCCCTAATTCATGTACCTTGATGACCTTTCATCATCAGATAAGGAATTTCCAACAGGATTTTAGCAAGAGACAGTAGACACACAAGCATGGGATGAAACTATATCAACGACTTGCACACGATCGGTTCTAACTGAGAAATATGTGGGGTCTTGGGAGTCGTTCCATAGAGCTATGAGATTTGTATTGCATTGTTCCAATCTGGAACAGTCATCTACGGATGAACACCCTTTTGGGATATCAACTAAAATAGGTCCTGACCTCCCAGATGCTACGAGTTAAATGGCCTCTCATCATTTGCGCAAGGTATTTGAATCATTTGGAAGAAAGGTGATAAAACTGTATATAATGTGAGTTGAGTTGGAGTGCAAGGAAAGCCGCTATTCAAGTTCTCAAAGTGTCGGGCCCATTTTTTTTTCGAATCACCTTCTCCCAACATGATTTTCTCTGCTCATTCTCCATTATGTCAAACGATAACAGGGAATCGAGTGGATTATTTATCCATCCTTGCAGGGATAAAAGGAATCGCCGACATGGGATTTCTTTCATTTCAGTCAGGGATACACCTATAGGATTGATCTTACCGATAAGATGAAACATGTAACCAGTGAACACATAGAACGTGAGGATTGCCAAATCTCCAGATCATGCTAACTAAGAGAACATCTACATCCATGAGATCCAAGTCTCTTCAACAAGCACTCGTGAAGCGTCCACTGTTCCAATTTTGAGAAACCCATCAACTGTTCAATTGAGCAAGGGATTGCCCAAATCACCACACCCATAATAGGTGAATGAACATTGGCATAATTTTTTTTCATGAGGCATCTTGTCAAGGGCTTCTGAATCGGCGCAAAATTGCAGTGATTTAGGAAGTACAAAGAATTGCAAAAATTGTAAGGAACTTGGATCCTCGTGGAGATTCTCCATCCAATAATAAAAATTAAATACAAATAACCTGAATCATCTCCTATATAGACAGAGATTAAGCCAGTCATAGGTCACTCGTTCAAGTCATCCCAAGCAGAAAAAACAAATGATGAAACAGCCTTGGCATATGGCCGAGTCTTTATCAATTTGTGACAATTGAAATGTTGGCCATTGTGAATTTAGCAATAAAATCATGGGCGTAATTTCGGATGCGTTTTCTTCATTTTTCTCGGGAGTCATTAACAAATTATTGATTGTAGGCATTGTCATCTGCACAAAGAAATCTGGAGTGGCCGCATCCAATTCATTAATGGCATCAATTTTAATTGAAATGGCCTATCTCTTAGGATCTGGACTGATTGTGAATTAATTGGTGCCGACGTATTTGGATATCAACTTGTGGATATGAAATCATGATCAGAATTTGTTTCCTATTCCTCAGTCAATCGCTTCGAAAATGTAACTGCCTAATTGTACTTCCAATGGCTTCAGCTTCACCACTGACATCTCGGCCCAAAATCAGTTCACATCCAGATCATATCTAGATCGCATTTGAAACATTCATGCCCACTCCATGTGATTTTCGATCTTGTTTATTCAATAATTATCACTTGGTACAACACCTCCAACAACAAGACCATATGCAATTTCCAATGAAACTAATTTTCCCTGAATAGTCACGTAGTTGCCACCTCATGAAGCTACCTCTACCTCGTCATTTTTCAAGATTAATATCTCAATTTCTTGGGTTCCGTGCCCCAGTTTAAAAAAAATCAAAACAACAGCAGCATCCATTTGTGAATCTTCAACTTATTTTTCCCAAGGTCTTTGATGAAATTGTCTCATACGTATTTTACATGTATTCCATTAAGCAATTTATTGTCATAGATCTGGTATCCAATTTGAGCATGCACTTCTGATCTACAAAATCTACCAAATTCTAAAGAAAACTTTTAAATTTTTCATCATGTCTGCCACACATAACGAATAGTGCCACACAACTTAGAAGCTTTCATGCCACTATAGAAAAAAATAGATTCAAACTCAAAAAAATGACTTTCTTCTTTCTGGGAATGATGAGATTTTCAATATGCAATAACAAAATATTTCAAAGAGCATTTTCATAGTTCTGAAGAAGTCATTAGAGAGAACTTATTGTACTGCATATAAACATTTTGGATGAAGAATCACTACTTATTTTGAATTCAGATGGTGTCTTTCAAAGATGGTGCTTGTCAATCTAACACAAAGAGGTATTTGTGACAGATAGATTGGTCTAATACGCATCAGGTCATATTCCCTTTATAGAAAATATGATACATATATGCTGTGCAGGTTTTAATTCAAGGGGCGTTGCGGCAACTCAAACCATAAATGAACAGGCAACTTCAAACCATAAACTATTGCATTAGGAAACAGTTTTTTGCACAGTTTAAATGGATTTCCACCAACCATGTTTTAACACTGTTTCAGCCTTCCTTGACAGTTCAGTAGGGAAAAATTCATGAATTTGCAGACCATTTATTGTTATATATATTTTTTTCGTGTTGTTTTATTGTATCCTAAAGCCACTATTGTTTTATTGTTTGCAGATCATTGTTACAACAAAAAAAAAAATGTCACTGTTTCAGTGTATTAAATTTTGTTGTAACAACGACTGTCTCAGCATGTAAAAATTTCACTTTTTCAACATGCTATAACAACATGTAAAATTTTCGTTGTATCAACATGCTGCAACAACCTAAAAATTTTGTTGCATCAGCATGTTGTAATAACATGTTAAATTGGTTTTATTTTGATTTACTGCTAAGCATGTTTGCAAGAACATTCATTCTTGAAATCCAAATCATCCTTATTTTCTGATCCTTGCGATCGCTCGAATCACGGAGGAGAGCATACTTATTCTAAAAAATTTAGAGAAAAAACTTTGTTTTTTTCATTAGCCTACCTACTCTCTGCTAATTAGAATTAAAAATTGGTTACTTGTAGGAAAATTTCCAGTGGAGCCAAGAACGCAACAGTAACAAAAATATGTTCATGTGCAATTTTTCAAATGAAAAAAAGAAATTTACCTGAATAAACGAATTTTGTTGCTGTAACAACAAACTAACTAAAAAATAAAATTTATCTGATCGAGTGCTTACCTGGAACAATTGCTCGATAATGCTTTCATAGGCATGCTTTTCCTTGCTCAGATCTTCCTGTAAATCCTCTTCATCTTCCCCAATCTCCTTCTCAAATGATTTTTCATCATCAAATACGTAGGAGTCTTTAGATCTTGAATCCTCGTTTGTTGTTGGTGGAGTGATTGAATCTTTAATGGCTGTCAGGATATCCTCTTCCTGAGAAGAGGAGATCCTGAATTTCGCGAGGATCTGAGTGAGTATTTCCAAGATGACACTCATTGTTAAAACATACTGAAAAGGGGGTTCTTACGGTACCCAAATCGAAATAACAAAACTGAAAATCATACTTGCTGAAACACATGAAAAATACTCTTCATAGTTGCAAAAAACACACTTGCTACAATTGAAATTTACACTTGTCAAAAATGAGATTTGTGTAAGTTGAAATTCACACTCTAGAGATGGCAGGGAGAACATGAGGAGTCTCCACTCAATTATCTCCTATGACTCCTTACCAACACATGCAGACACACTTGTAGGAAATCAAACTAGACTTAAATCCATCATGCTTCCTCGGCAATGATGCCAAAATATTAAGTGGAAATATTGTCGTTTAATTCCGTTGTAGTATTTTTCCAACCATTTAATTTGTCAATCTGAGGTTCGTAGACTTATGAAGCACATGCACTATATATGCAAGAATGAAGTGGAAGTAATCTAATCTACACTGCTGAAATGAAATTAATCTAGGAAAGCATCGAAATTGCATAAGGGAGAAACAATACAACATGTGAAGAGTTGAACGACAAATAATAGATGTGAGCTAACACAATATATCAAACTCAATTTATATTACAAGAGTCAAATGACAAAGCATGAAAGAATAACAAAGCTAAGAATCAAAGCCAAGAATCCCCTCCTAAGACTTCAAGCTGATCTAAGTCTAATCTCTCATCTCTAACTCCAACTTCCCAAATTATCCATTACATGATGTCTCACCCCCTGAATGATATGATTCTCCCCCAAGTGGAGAGACAACACTCTCTTATATACATGAGTGTCATAATGAGAGATCCACTATTCTCTCAACTTATTCCTTCAAATCCTCCACACATATATTGGATAAGATATCCTATCTAGATCTCCATGATCTTCTCCTTGAAGTTAGCTTAAATGATTATCTTCAAATCTCTTTCAAATCTTCAAAGTTTGAATATGTAATTAGATTTTGAGGATAGGTGGTGAACTTTGACTTTGTTGGAATCTTCAAATATTCTTGCACACATCATCAAACTCATCCCACCTTGACATATAATAAAAACATGTCATTTTTTTTAATATTTAATCATAAATTCACTTACAATACTATAATTAATACAATGGAAAACAATAAGGAGAAACCCAAATATCATTATGGAAATGGTATGATGGAAGGTTAATGCGACGATGAAATGTAATGAATAGTGAAGGAAAAAGAGGATATAAATGTGACATTTCCGAGGCCCAACAACTACCAAGTATAATATAAATGAGGGCTATCTCAAGTTGGTCTAGGGTAACCCATTGAGGAGGTGTATAGTTACCATGGTACTTAGAAATATCCCTTAGAATGAAGGTATTGATGTCGATAGAGGGAAGTCTATCAGCACCCATGAATGAAAAAGGGTTCCTTAGGGTCAATATCCAAAGTACAAGAAATGGAGTTATATCTCTGGAAGAAAATGTTAATGTTGCAACATGTAGTGAACTACTTGAAGGGAAATCCCCCCCTAATGTATGATGCATTTCACACATGTATGGGAAATTTGTAAAATCAACTATATCATGGAACTGTCAAGTGTACGATTCTTAAGTGTGTGATGATGAGTTGAGGTCGAGCACGTGAGCAAAAAAAATTCACAGGGCACTGAGAAATCCCTCTACTTGGTATGAGGAACTACAGATTTTGAACATGAGTACAAGGTACACAATACTCTAATCAACACCCATAGAATAATTGTGTTGAATTTGATAGGGGAAGGCCCACTAGAATCAAGGAAATGATGATTCCTTGGAACCAAAGTGAGGTAGAAAGTAATATTTGACTGACAAATAATGAAACCTAATATGGATTGGAAGACAATGAGAAATAGACTCAAGTCTTCCCTTATTTAAAGAAGAAATGCAAGGTTTACCTAGCAATGACTCAAAGAATTTCGTATGGAATGGTCAATTACTAGGAAAAAGTATTTTCATGGACAAATCAGTTGGACCACTAGGACAACTAGAGGTCAAATATGGGAAACATGTGATAGGTATGACTCATGGAGGTGCTGACAATTGTAACAGGAAGCAATGTGGAACTATACAGAATCCATGGTACATAAAAGTGACTCATCACAAATGCTCTAAAGAAGGGAAACATGGAGGTTTTTCCAACAAATAAACTGAGTACTATAAAAGAACAAATCCCTCCTAGTATTTCCAAAAGGGGTGCTAAGAGGAAAAGGTAATATATTTAATACCCAAAAGGAGAAGAAAAAAAACCAATATAGTTTGTCGAGGGACATGATATCCAGTTGACATTCCATGGGGGTAACCAATTGGGGATATGTAGGATTAACGAGGAGATCAATTCCCCCGGTTAACAACCAATCAACATTAATATTTTAGTTGAAAATTGAACATAAAAGTAATCAATGGTAGGGGCGTTAAGGGAAATATCCTTGGGGCTGGGTAAATGCTAGAATAAAAACTAAGGATTATCATTGTTTGGATGTAGAGGAGGGCTTGTGATAGGTGAAAATACAAGAAATACAAATCATAAATGTAGGAGTATAGTGGGTATGATTTTCAACATGATGAGAATTAAAATGCATGTGTTTCAACTCTAATATGGGGATTAGTTGGAATCCAAATCCCTAGGGGGATTAAACAACATGATCACTAAAAGAAAACTAGGGTCATTATTCTAGGGAACACATGTGAGGAAGTTTGTATCACTATGTTATTGGAAAAATCTCATGAGTATGGTAAGTTAGATCTCCCTAGGATTTGCCTATTGATCCTAGACGAGTAGTCGGGATATACTTCTAATGATTTTCCCTAGACCTAAGTGGATTCATTACCTTCTAACCAAGAAGGTTGGTGACCATGCCCTCCAATAAATGATTGTCCTTACATATCCATCTAATGAAACTCCATCTTCTGCAACCTGCTTCCCGCACACTAGGAGACAAACAACTACAAATCTACTTTCTCTTAAAATGTTAGGAAATTCAAGCCTATTATATGTATCATGATTTATTTAACATAAGACCATATATATATTAAACAATTGAATTGAACAATTTATATAGGGGAAAACCAAATATCTATTAATGAAAATGAAAGAAGTGCATCAAAGATATCATACCTTTGGCATAGATGCATTCCCCTTTCCTCCTTTCTCCTTGACCCTCCTCACTTCTCCAACCATGCTAGGAAACCTGACTACAACTAGTGTAGATGGAGAATATCTTATGTAATTGTACATCATAACAATGCAAATGATTATTCCTTTTCTTGCTCAAGATTAGCATTCTTCATATATATCCTTGAAAGAGGCTTGTGAGAGACACAAGATATTCTAGAACCCAATGGATCTCAAATGATGTGAGTTCCAATGATCATTCCACAAATATAAAAGTCATCCCTCACTTACGTCTTAGTAACTATGTGAATCTAGAAGGTTTCATGGATCATTGCTTGCTACACTATAGATGACCAGTGACTATCGTCACTTATTGTCTCATGTAGGACTCGCGACGACTCTAAAAAAGTCCCAAATATTGAGATAGATATGTGTCTTGGGATTCATATTCTAATAGATTCTATTTTGGCCTTGTAGGGTGGAAATTAAGGATATAATAGATGCCCCTTGATTTGTGAGGTCAGGAAAGGAATGGATGGCCAAAACACATTACAATAAAATAATGTCCATGTAAGGAAGCGTGAGGAGACAACAAAGGTTATTTAGAGGACAAAGAGTACCTAGAATCAGACACCAAGGATGAAATCATATATATACCATTCCCTAGGTAGACATACTCAAACTCTAAATAGTAGAAAATCATGGCCACCAAAAAATACACTATGGATCTATGACATTAAATGTAATATCATGGCCATGAGAGAATACAGGGTGAATCCATGTCATCAATAAGACCATATCCATGATACAATGCAATGTGCATCTATGAAACACCATATATACATAGCGAAGACAACAAGATCTAAGGAAAGTTCCCCGAAAGTCTTCAAAGTACTCATATATAAGTGATATAGTCCATTGTAACTTGGGAGGGGATGTTGTAAAGGAATTATGTTTCCTTGAATCCAAGGTATTCATCCCAAACCCCAATTGTATGAATCTACATGATGCAAATAAATGAGTTTATGTTGAGCATGGTAGACACTGTCTAATTATCTGTCATTGATGGATATTGTTAATAGACACGAGGGGACCCACCAATGAGGAAGATGGACCCCAAGGTACCTAGTAAAATCTAGCAAGTATGAATAAAGGATATGATGTTGAACACCCATAGATTCGATTGATCAAGAATCAATTTTATGAACCCATTGTTTATCATGAGGAGGCATGCCACTGAGGACTGTAAGATCCAAGGTATTAGTGAGTTTCTAGATCCCTCTCCTAGATAATGTGTTTAAGTCTATAAGAAGACATCCATCGAAGGAGGGCCTTAATCTCTCCCCCATCAATTGACATGAAACATAAACCAAGAGATGATGTGAAAATAGAGTATCACCAAGTACAATTGACATAGGGATGACCAACTCGAAAAGTAAAAAAAACAATAGATGGTCGAATCAGGCTTAAACATCCCTTAAAAATATAACATGACACAATGGTGACTTAGAAGAGAGACACAAGAGTTGGGAGAATATAGTGAAAAAATGTAGGATGCATTGAGGTAATATCCATGATGACTCGAAGAGTAAACAACTAAAGGAGTATCTCTTACTCATATTATTGGGATGGCTCCTAGGAAAGATAAAACCCAACTATATGATGAGGACTCAAAAAGGTTCCATGTTGAATGTTGACTCGAATAACGCTTCCATTTAGAGCATAGACCAATGGTAAAAAAAAAACCTCTTTTATTTTATCTTTTTTTTTTATGTCTCCTTCATGGTTTAATGAGCATGCAATAAGGATGAACTTATTCTTGGTAGTATATTTTTCTTTTCCTTTTACAAGTCCTAAAAAGGGATAAAAGTGTACATGAGATGTATCTTTCTTTTGTTCTTTTACAAGTCATAAAAGAGATAAAAGTATACTCGTTTGGAGAGAATCAATAGCTTAACAACATGATTCTATGTTCCAAGCACATAGAACCGACCTAAGAGAAATGAATGTAAATGGTAATGGTAAGGGAGATCCACACTTAGTAGTTGTTCTCTCCATGGGTAGGTGGATACAAAACAGAGGCCACATAATGAAAAAGGTGGATGGTCAAGGCTACTACAATAGCGATAAGTGAGATCTTGGCCAATAGTAGTGCAATGACAGGAGATATGACACAAGCAACAAATGCATAGGATACCATTAAAAATAAAAAATAAAAATTGGTAACCCCCATAGGATGTGGCTAGAAAATAAATGAAGAGAGGAAAATGAGGCTCAATCATTAAGTCATGGCAGGGCTATAAAAGGGCTCCCACACCTACATGAAATCGAAGCATGGGAACCGAATGGAAATACAGGTTCTAACTAGGGAACCCATGAAGGCTAGGCACTACCATGCATGTTATGAAATGAAAAAATAGAGTGGATAATGTCACAAATTGATGAGATCAAACCTAAGGAAAAGTAATGAAAGAATGGAGAGTGAATACTGAAATATGGTGAATGTAGGGAAAAACCTATCCCTATATTCCGGTTTGAAAAACACATACCTCAAGTTAAGGGGAAGTCACCATTTCTTTAAAAAAATCCTCGTAATCATTTCAACACATCTAAACTAAATTCGAGGGTCAAAATGCGTAGTGAAATATCAAAAGAAAATATTTTTGTATTTTTTGGATATGATATATGAAAAACAAAATTACTCACACCACACACCTATATACAAGGCACTATGCATCGTGATAATTTACACCAAGTAGATCTCGCTTCTAGGCTCAAGACAAGGATCTTTATCATCACCGATGAACTCATGAGTTGTGATGACTCTGTGTTTTGCCTATTTTTTGGATTCCCAAACCCCCTTTTTGCACCTGGAATTCATATATTTTATTCTTTTATTTATATCTTTTCAATGGTATTATCAGGTTTTGTGCATCAATTTTCCATGGAACAATATGAGGTATGTGCAATCTGTGTTTTGTAATGATTTTATGTTAATTTATCTTCCATTGAGTGATTACGATTTCTTAACATTTCTTGTTTTCCTTCAACACGCCAAAAACATGATCCAACCCTCCATCTAGTCCTTCATCCAGACCTCCACCCAGACCTCCATCCAGACCTTCATCCGAACCTTCATCCAGCCAGTTTCCAGGTAGTGAACTTCGAGCTCAATTTTTGGGAGGATGAAGTTGAATCAGAAAAATATGGAACATGAGTTTTATGCCTAATATACCCAAGTAGGTCCCACATGGTTTGTTTCCTAAAATTGTGGACATATTGATAGTAGTCTGTGGTCCTTGATATGGCCCTCCAACCCTCGATCTGGTACTCCATGCAACACTCCATCCGACACTCGATCTGACACTTATAGCTCAGTGGAGTTGGAGGTTAGCACATCAGCAGGCTTCAATGGGATAATTGGGAACATGGGTTTTGTGCCCACTCACAACCTTCAGATATGGATCTCGTCACATTTAGACTTGGGTGGTTGCAGAAGATGCTATTTTGAGTGCACGAGGATGTTGGGCAAGATGCTTTCTGTTAATAGAAATTTATGTATTTTTTTAAGAGAGTTTCAACCCTTCTATTGGTCGACCTCTCAAGCCCTGTATAAATCTATAAATGATGGCTTCATATGCCATGAAGGGACACAAATGTTTATTGATATACACAGACATTATCTTCAAATTGGTTGTAAACTCTATTTTTAATGATCAATACCAATGTTGTGTTAATTCTATGACTTCATTTTTCTAGTGAAGTAGTGTTAGGACCTTATGGGGGGGGCACCAATGGTCTGGGTAGTTGTTNTGGTATATATTTGCATCTGTATATTTTCCTTTCATATCTCTTCAATTTCGAATTGTTTGTTTAATTCATATCACTGTGTATATCTTTTTAATTTTGAATTGTTTGTTTAAATTGTGTCATTGTATATCTCTTCTAACTTGTAGCTCACTTCCTAAATTTTGTTTGTATCACAGAGCATGTGTGGATGTCCATATTTACTTGTTTATATTTTGATTCCTAACATTTTGATTGCAGTTTGTAGTTTATCGGCTTATAAATTGTTTAATTATATCATCATGTCTCTTTTCCATAAGTTGTAAATCACCCTGCAGAATAGCAATTTAGATAGAGTCCATGTTTACTTGTTTTTATTTAGATTCCTAATACCTTGCTTGGAAGTTGTAATTCATTTTATTAAAATTTGTTTACTCCTAGCTCCATATTTATGTTTATAAAATTGTAAATCATTCCATAGTTTGGTTACTTATGCATTGTTTCTTTTAGCCACATCTACTTTGTTAAATTAGGCCAATTACTTATTGTAGATTTATATGAACTTTTCACTTTATTTTCAGCATTAGAATGCTAGGATCATAGTTGATTTTGAATTGTGATTTTTTTTTAATTATACCCTAGTTACGATTTTGAGTTATGATTTTTAATTAGTACTAGTTATGAGTTTATAGTTTTGCATAAATGGTTAACTTTATTTCCATCACTAGAGTGATAGGATAAGAGTTGATTTAAAATCTTTTTGTACAAAGTTTATAGACTATGTTAATTTTGAGTAATTGTGATTTTTTGAAGAGGTTCTTTAAGAATCGAGTTCACTATAAAGAATTGTTTTTTAACGATAGTTTCCTTTATGAGTTCATTTCCCATGAACATAGGTTGTTTTTAAAGAAAGATAGTTTTCTTGTATTCAATATTTTTTCACTTAGAAAAATGAATTTATCATTCCTAGTTGTAGATTACTCTATAAATTTAAAGTAAAGGTCTTCATTATTTGAGTTTATTGGCATTAGATTAGGCTAGGCTAGGCTATGCTAGATTGAAGCTCTACACCTACACATACAATGCTATCACCTCAAAGCCTACGAGCCTTGGGTTGCCAATTTATTGTCAAAATAGATAGCATATATTTCACTCGACAAGTTGATGTTGGAATCATATCATTTACCATGTCGAGGCGATGCCACATAGGAGTGAATATCTATAGCCAAAGCTATGCATATTGAGTGGTTTCGTGAGCTAGGGTATATCTCCTTGATGATTCTGATCAAGACATGAAGGAGGTACAAAACATAAATCTTTAGTATAATGGGAAGAAAATAATTTAGTGGCAAGTTCTAAAAAATATAACCAAGGAACATAAGGACCAATATCGAGATGTCTATTGGATGCCTCAACAAATGTCCCTAGTCTTGGATCAAGACTCATCATGCCAATTCTCATGGGTTCCAAACTAGAGAGGATGGATTCTTGACAATTCTAATCTCCCTTTGTCTTATTTATGGAATCCATGACATCCAGGATGGTCTCTTATGAAGGTAACTCAAAATATAAGATGTCATGTGAACTTGGAGAGTCAAAAACCTGTAAGGGTGAAGTAGGTTGATCACACTCCATATGAGGATGGAGTTGTTGACTAGTATCAACGGATGTTGATTGTAACATCCCCGGCCACCCAGACCGGGCCACGCTACTCCAAAGAATGCTTTCATTCTGTCTACGGAACATACGGTAACATACCCAACATCCAACTGAGCTACGCCACATGAATTTGTGAACTGCATGCAATTAAAATATATACACACAGAGCTCTTGTGGAAACATATGTATAAAACGTAAACAAACAAATACATTATGTAGACACATGGATTCATACTGAAATAATAGTAACCATATACATGCAGCATATACAAGCATTACCCATACATATAAAGAAAATTATAACCACACATAGAATAAACCTTAAAATAAACATGTAAATAACAATGCAGGATGTAATTTTATCACAAAGTTGACATTTATCCTGGTAAGAATATCACCAACTATGTCCAAACCTTCCATGAACCTCCCAGCCTTAGACCACACTTCTCATCACTCTCAGCAATGGGTCACCCTCGAGCTGGGACTAAACTCCACACGGGTAAAAGGCTTCCTAACCAGGTTAATGGCTCATAGAAAACAAGAAAGACTTTTTAAAAGGTGCCAACTCAAACTAACATCTTATAGTCCCTCATTCCCCACATGCATGTCCCACCCCAGGAAGTGTGCCCCTTCTCTACTCAACAGTCCTTCGATTGCCCCACTTCCTTTCTGGACATCATTAATAGGATGGATAGGAAGTCTCAGAGACTTGTAGATGTAGTTTAACACCTTGAGGAAATCAATTCCCAACAATTATTTCACCCAGAGAAAAATTGATCATCGGCCTGACAACCCGCCTCTTCAAAATCCCATGGGCCTGACAACCCGCTTCTTCAGTCCAGCTCCCCAACTAACCAACTACACAAACAATTATGGCTCTACATATAGGATCAGGTACAGTGATATGAAGGTATGGAAGATAGCTCAAGGAGTGTGTGAATGCTCATGGATGATTCACTAGATGAATGAATTATGGAAGGAATGATGAGAAGAATGATAGAAAAATTCCCCAAAATGAACTAAGTCCCAACAATATGTATGCATGTCCCCAGATTGACACTTGTCATGTTGGGAGCTACTTTGGCCCACTTGTCCCCAAATTTGAAACTTAGGATAAAATAATTATCCATACTTTATTCTTTAAGAAATATTAATATAATATTCCTTTTTGGCTTAAGCTCCCTAGCTTATCCCTTTCCCTAAAATTTTATCCCCTCCCTTTCCCTAACTAGTAGAGTTTAGTACCCCATACTCTTTGGTCATGGTAGGTCTGTGTGTAACGATGTATTTTATATTAATGATGCGACATATATACAAAAATAGGTGCACTATCCTTTAACATCTAGGGTCTTCAGCCTAATAATCCAAAAACTGGTTCACCAGCCTATAAAACACAACATATACACAAAGGCTCACTGGCCTCAATATCGTGCGCACTTAAGTTGATGTGCGCAGTACCCTGGAATGTGCAAACTTTCTTATTTTACTGTGCAGTTATTGCGCCCACGTTTCCATGAAAGGTGCATACAAAAATGATGTCAAGCAACTCACCAATGTAAGTACATTTTCATTTTACATTCATCTTTGTGTTCAGCCTAGGGATATTGCAATCCCCTCCCCTTATTTATGCATTGTCCTTAGTGCATCATGTACACATATACAACAAAAATTTCAAAAATCCTCAAAAATATGTGGGTATTATGCCTGCATTTTATCCTCATGCTCCCATGTAGCATCCTCAGTACCATACCAAGTCCATTGGACCTTTACAAGCCCTATGGCTCAATTACAGAGATTCTTGATTTTCTCGTCTAGAATCCATACTAGATGCACTTGAAAATCACCTTCTTACTCCACCTGAATCACATTCCAATCAATGACATGATTATCACCATGTATATATTTCTTTAGAAATGATACATGGAATACATTATGAATAGACATAGATGCAAGAAATGAAATCATATAGGCTACTGGACCAATCATCTCTAGGATTTCAAATGGCCCACAATAACGAGTTGTCAACTTTGAACAATTTCCCAACTTCAGGGAACTTTTGTTGGCTTTCACTTTCAAAAAAACATGGTCTCCCACTTTAAATTCCTTGTGATTTCTTCCTTTATCAGCATAGCTTTTCTGCCTGTCTTGAGAAGCCTTTAAATTTTTCTTTATTTTTATCATTTGCTCCTCCATTTCCCTGAGAAAATATAGCCCAACCACTGCTCTGTCTACTAGGTTATCCCAACTTACTGGTTTGTTTCACTTTCTTCAATAAAGTGCCTCTAATGGGCTCATGTTTAGATATGCTTGGTACCTATTGTTATAAGTGAACTCTACCGAGTGTAGGTAGCATTCCCATTTTGATGGTTTATCTATCACATACATCCTCAACATATCTTCAATCACTTGATTCACCCTCTCTATTTGTCCATCTAATTCTGGATGACAGGTTGTACTAAAATTCAAATTTTTTCCAAACGCATTAACTAATACTTTTCAAAAATTTTAGGTAAATTTTGGATCTCTGTCAGACACAATTTTCTTGGTTATGCCATGTAACCTATAAATTTCCCTTATATAAACATAAAAAATGTTGGCTTCCTTGTGAGTGAGTTTAACTAGAATAAAATGGGCATCCTTAGTAAGCTTATCCACCACTACCATGATAGAATCATGGTGCTTGCTTGTTCTGGAAAGTTTGGTGATGAAATCCATGGTTACAACTTCCTATTTCCACTCAGGAATGGGTAATGGTTGTAGAAAACCAGCTGGATGTCTATGCTCAGCCTTTCCCTTCAGACATTTCAAACATTTGGCAATAAAATCGGCAACCTCTTTCTTCATGCATGGCCAATAATATTCTCTCTTGACAACTGCAATAGTTTTCTAATAACCTGGGTGCCCAACATAAGGTACATTATGAATTTTCCTCAATATCAGATTTTTCAATTCCTAGGAATTTGGTACATAAATTCTTCCCTTGTACCTGAGAATTTCATCATTATCTAGCTTGTATTCTTCAATTTTCTGTTGCAAATTACCTTGCTGTAATTTTGCCACTAATTCCTTGTATTGCAAATCAAATTTTGTAGCCTCTAAAATTATGTGTTTCAAATCTGATTGATACATGATAATGGTTGTAGCATGCAATTCATGCACTCTTCTGCTGAGTGCATAATCTACTTTTTTCTCTTTCCCCTTGATATTCTTTATATCAAAGTCATATTCACTTAGAAATTATAACCATTTTCTTTGCCTAGCATTTAGATTTGGTTAATCAAATAAATATTTCAGACCATTATGGTTTGTTCTTATCTCAAGCCTTTTCCCCATGAGGTAGTGTCTCCATTTTCTCAAGGCATGCACTATGGATGCCAACTCCAAATCATGAGTGGCATAGTGTCTTTCATGCTCATTCAACTTCCTTGATTCATAGCATATAAAAAACCCATTTTGACCGAGGACTCCATCAAGTCGTTCTTTGCATCCATATATGCATACAATGAAGTCTTCATTTGGGTCTGCAATCCTTAGTATTGGCACACTTGTTAATAATTCTTTCAAGTGCTGGAAACTCTTTTCAAAATCCAATGTCCATTGAAACTTCACACCCTTTCTTCGCAAGGAAATGATTGGGTGTGAAATCTTTGAAAATCATTCAATAAATCTCATGTAGTAGCTTGCAAGGCCCATGAATGATCCGACCTATGTCACATTCTTTGGCACTGACCATTCTCTAATGGCTTTTATTTTCTCAGGATCCACTACTAACCCTTCCTTTGAAATGATATGTCCCAAATAATGAATTTGCTTATGATAAAATGAGCACTTTCTCAACTTGGCATACAACCAATGCTCCCTTAATACCTGCAACACCATCCTCAAATGATGCGCATGCTCTTCTTCTGACTTAGAATATATAATAATGTCATCCAAAAATACTGACAAACTTATCTGAATATTCTCGGAAAACACCATTCATTAAGCACATGAAAACAACTGGTGCATTTGACAACCCAAATGGCACCACTGTGAACTCATAATGAACATACCTTGTCTTGAAGGAGGTCTTTCTGATATATTCTTCATTAATCCTTACCTGATAGTATCCTGACCTTAGATATATCTTTGAAAATATCCTTGCATCCTTCAAATGATCAAAAAGATCATCAATCCTTGGCAAATGATACTTGTTCTTTACAATCACTTTATTCAACTATCTGAAATCAATGCACAATCTTAATGTCCCATCTTTCTTATACACTAACAAGACTGGGGCACCCCAAGGTGACACACTTGGGCGTATATACCCCTTCTTCAAGAGTTCTTCAAACTACATTTGCAACTCCTTCAGCTCTGGTGTACTCATTATGTAAGGAGTTTTTGACACTAGAGATGATCCATGCATTAAATTTATAGAGAAATCAATATCTCTCTTTGGGGGTAGTCTTGGTACCTCCTAGAACACATCTTCAAAATCTTCTAGGACTGCATAATCTTCTGAATTTGGCACCTTATCTTTAGGTGTCTCCTCCATATGAGATAAAATAATTTGACACCCTTTTCTGTAACATTTCTTCAACTGCAATTCCAAAATTTCTCTGATGGTTACTACCCTGGGAATTCCCTGCACTTTCCTTAGTCTCCCTTCCTCATCCAAGGAATTAAATTTCTTTATATGACAGTTGAGGATAGCATGATGTTGGTCCAACCAATCCATCCCAATTACATAGTCATAGGAACCTAAAGGTAAGATGTTCAAATATGCCTTGGTATCTAGTCCATTCATGTCCATAAGACATGACTTCACCATATCATTAACTTTTCTTTTGTCTCCAATAGACATCTTCACCAGCCAAGATTTTCCATGCTTGCTTCTTTGAAAATGAAAAATTTCCACCATCTTAGGATCTATATAACTCTAACTAGCCCTTGAATCAATTAAAATAAGAATGGTTTGGTTGTTGATCATACCTTCCACTTAAATCATATGTGACTGATACTCTGATTTCTTGTTGTTTAGGGATGCATTGATCCTGGGTACATTTATGGCCATGTCCTCCACTATTTCAGTTGCTTGTACATTGTGAAAGGTCCTCACTTTTTCACCTCTATGGGGACAATCTCTAAACATATGATCTCCTTTACAATCCCAACATTGAATAGGTGGTTTCCTTGTCCATTGACCCCCTGTCTCAATTGTTCTAGGTTCTCTAGAAGTTGGTTGTCCCTGAGTATTATTTACGAAGAATGGTGTCTTATCTCCCTTCTTCCTCTGATCCATCTTGAACTTATTTTTGTATTCCTAAGATTTTTGGAAAGTTGCTCTTTCTTTTTGTTGATCATATAGTAATTTATCTCACCTTATGGTCTCCTCTAATGTCTTGGGATCATCATACTCTATTTTTTCACTGATGAATGATGGAAATCCACTCAAATACCTTTGAATCTTAACTGTTTCATTGTTGATCAAAGAGACATACTTCAATAGTTCTAAAAACCTTCTTTCATATTCATCAATGGTCATACTCCAAAGCTTCAGTTCAAATAACTCTTTCATTTTCTTGTCATGGTATCTTTTAGTCAAGTATTTATTCTCAAAATACTTCTTAAATTCCTTCTAAGTAACACTTTTCTCTTTAATGTGTTGCACCTGCACAAGTTGATCCCACCACATGGATGCATTTCCATTGAGTTGATAAATATCAATTATACCTTCTGCATAAGAATAATAATTATGGAATTGAAAATACTTTCTCATGCCCAACAACCATGTTTATGCATCTTCATCCTCCTTGTACTCACCATCAAATGTAGAAGGTTTGATTTTGTTCATTTCTCCTCGTAGCTCATCCAACCCGTACCCCTTATGATTCCTGACAGGGGATGTACTTGAGCTGCTATGTGATCTCTTATTGGAATTCCTTAGGGAGTGGTGTCGATGTATGCTAACACTCCTTTCTCTTCTTTTCTCATCAGGAGTCCCGTGACTTCCAAATTTGCTTGAGACACCCTCCTTATCCAATTTCTTTTCTATACTTTTCAAGCTCTCCAATAACTTCATGTTGAAATCCTCTTGTTGCTCCTTTTATTTCATAAGACTTTGATTATCATCTTTGTGTGTTTGGACACCCTTCTGTAAATTTTTAATGGTCTCTACCATATTCATGTTTTCATCCCTTCCTTCTCCATGTCCATTGGAGTTTCTTCCTTCAATGCCCAAATGGAAATCCATCCCTCGAATATGATCTTCTTGGATGTATGTCCTCTGTGCCTCTTCCATTCCTATGTAATTTGTGTTGATTTTGATCTGATCTAGTTGTTGTTGAATCTGCAAAATCTCCAGCCAACAAAACTTTGTTAGGCTAATTGTTTCAACAATTCAAGAAAAATATGAACCATTTTGGTTCAATAAGATATCATAATTATTTCTTCTGATTTCCCAAAAATTTGAATGCGCAGATAAACTTTATGGGTGGATAATTAGATTCCATTTTCCAACACCTGCTTCCATTCTCAATTCTGAGTCTTGAGCAGAAAGTTATGACTATTTGAAAATTGCCCATTAATTTTTATGTTCACACTTCAACTTGGCGCAAATCTGCGTTGTAATTATGCACTTTCGCATGTACTCCATTGAATTTTTCATATGATATCAATTGGGTTTATTCATATACATATTATGGACACTCTGTCCAAGTTTCACCTTTTTTGGGGTTCTTGGCTACTAATTACAGCTTGCTGAAGTTCTAAGCCAATTTGTGTTTTTGTTCTGGAAAGCTACAGGTACCTTATTTTCCATTTTAAACACTTTTAGCCTGCCCAAAAATTTAATTCATCTCATGGACTGTCTTATATGGTTCAATATATTTCCATTGACTTCTCTTGCGCCTCAATCCAATTATGGAGCATAAATTTATGGCTCTTTGAAGCTAGTTGTGTCTTAAAATTTACCCTCCATTGTTTGTGTTGTAACTTTCTCATAAAAACTACGTTTGAAGAATGGTTTACACCATTAGAAAGCTCTCTCCAAGATATTATATTGGATATATAGAGAAATATTGAGCTTTGGAACACTTTGTTCTCGTGGTTTCTGAGTGGCTAAAATGGCTCTTGAGGGCCTCAAAAATGCGCTACAAAAATATGATGATCAAATGATATCAAACGTTGCAAAAAATCACTGGTTTTCTATTGTTATTCACCCTCCAAATGACTTCACGTGCACAAATTTAAACCTGTATGCCCATATTTAGCATGCACAACACACCACAAGGTAAATCGTTTTCCATGGACCTATAACCATTGTGTATCACTTCTCTGTCACACCAATAATTGGCGTGTACTACTTTTGTGTTGCGCGCCAAAATTCATGGAGCACAGTTTTGGTTCTTACACTATTACTTGTTGTGCGTATTTTTTGTATCATGCACTGATATTCCACGCACATTTCACTCTATGCGTTTCCCATGCCAAATTTTAGTACGCCCCTACTGTGCACCACTACTCTGCGCGTACCATTAACTAAATTGTCGTGTGACAACATTTACCCACATTGCGCACAACAACCCATCTCCTCTGCACTGTGCCAATACTGTGCACACCACGTTCAGCATTATTATGTGTGTTCACATTGCATGCACCATATTATGCATATTCACATGGCGCAATGCTAAATTTCATGCACACACCCGCATACCAACATTTTTCCATGTGGCGACCAAATTTAGCGTGCGCACCAGCACGCCAATAATTTTCCTTGCATGCCCAATTTTACATATCACAAGATTTTCACTGCACATCATGCATTTTTAGTGCACCCACTTGTGCACATTCATTTTTATGCGCATCAATTCCTTGTGAATTCCGCTATAGAAATTGGGGCTTTTGCTAAACAGTTTCCCCAATTTACCATAGACATTTTGCAACTATGAAATTTTCTCAATTTCACCCTAATAACACCAATTCAACCTCTGCAACAACAAATCGTTGTGGGTTGACATTTATGGAACAATTTGTTTTTCCAAACTCAAGTCACAAATTGAGGATTTTTAATTATAAAACTTGCTCCAACTGCCATGGCTTCACTGTAACTTCAAATTCGACCAATTCCATGTCTAAATTTACTAGAACATGCATTAAATCAATAATATCTCACCACATGGATGAATTTATCAATTTCCCCATGAATTTAACAACCGAAATTAGGGATTTTGTTCCAATTCCACTTTGTTTCTTCTAGAATTTACCATGGACACTTTGTGACTTGGAAATTTGGACACTTCGAAACCAATCCTCTTTGAAATTTTGCTTCAAATCAACTTGTTCGGCCCATCGAGGCTCAGTGTTGAAAACTGAAGCTCTTATACCATGATGTAACGTCCATGACCACCCAGGTCAAGCCAGGCTACTCAAGAGAATGATTTCATTCTCTCTGCGGAACATACTATAACATACCTAACATCCAACTAAGTTATGCTACATGAATTTTTGAATTGCGTGCAATTAAAATATATACACACAGAGCTCTTCAGGAAACATATGTATAAAACGTAAACATAAAAATACATTATGTAAATGCATGAATTCAAACCAAAATAACAATAACCATATACATGCAACATATACATGCATTACCCATACATATAAAGAAAATTATAACCACACATAGAATAACCCATAAAATAATCATGTAAATAACAATGCAACATGTAATTTTATCACATAGTTGACACTTATCTTGGTAAGAATATCACCAAATGTGTGTATACCTTCCACGAACCACCCAACATTAGACCACATTGCTCATCACTCTCAGCAATGGGTCACCCCCGATCTAGGACTAAACTCCACCCAGGTAAAAGGATTCCTAACCAGGATAATGGTTCGTACACAACAATAAAGACTCTGTCATAGGTGCCAACTCAAACTAATAGCCTACAGTCCCTCATTCCCCACATGTATATCCCATACTAGGAAGTGTGCCCCTTCTCTACTCAATAGTCCTTCGGCTGCTCCACTTCCTTTCTAGGTGATGCAGGAGCATCGCTCCAAGCCAGCTACGCGTCATCCAACCAACACATCAAAGCGCACATTCAATGGAAGGAGAGAGGCATAGCCCTCTCATTTTTCAAAATTTGAAAATTGTATTAAATGTTGTAAGGTTGGTAGAGCCAAAAGCCATGCATGTGCGCAGGCTTTAGATAAATTTTTCCATAAATGGTTGTAAGGCTGAGATCTAGATCCGATTTGGACTAGACAGCCATTCAATATAATTGAATGTAAATTAATGAGAGATGGTGAGATGGAGGGAAGAGCTCAAGGAGACCCTCTTTGTAAAAAGATCTTCTTTGCATCTAGATTTAGTTCGGAGAGTAGAACAGAGAAAATATTAGAGAGAGAGTTTTTTATATTGAGACGGAACATAAGGGAGAAGAGAGAAAGTCATGACTCTGTTGCAGCCCGAGCTCACATTGTAAAGAGGCATTTCATATTAATACAATTAGAGCAGTTTTTCCTACATGTTGTTATGTGTATGTTGATGAATGTATTTATGTGTTTATGATATGTTGTAGATGTATGTTAGATGTGCATTTGCAGGGATAGATAGATTTTTCTATCTATGGGTTTACTGATTTCACGTCTGGTTCTTTGCGGCTTCATGCAAGACGTTGCATGATAGAACATTGCGGGTTCTGTAAGCCAGTGCATAGAATGCACTTCTGAGTTTTGTGGAATTCGGACAGAGACATGCTAGGAGGGCACAATAGAGGAATCATAAACTTGAGGGGAGAAAACTCAAGTTTTTTGAACATCTTGGAGGTGAAGACTGTGCAGAGGAAGGCATAGAGAAGACAAAATCACCGAGGGTTCTGCGAAAGCTCTGCCAGGAGGGCATTGAGTAAGTGCATAGAGTTCACAGAAGGAACTCAATTTGAGTTCATAGAAGGAGAAGTGTCAAGGAAGGACATTCACAGGGTTATTAAACACTCTATAGGCTCAACAAGGAGTGCTTGAGCATAAGTTGCGAGAGGACACTTATATCCCTTCAAGGGGAGAAAGGGACAAAGACACTTTGAGGTCAGAGCCATAGATAATCTCAGAGGAGGTAGAAAAATTATGTGCAAGGACCCTACAAGGAGTCACAGAGGCCAAGAAAACTCTTTGGATGGTTCAAATGTTGAGGAGCTCAGGAGGGACAACATTCCTAGAATGTAGGCGAGTTCATCAAAGTCAGATTGAGCTTGTAGAGGAATCAAAGGCTGGGGCCTTTGAAACTTTGAAAATATTCTAACGCAGGAAGGAGAAGTGTGAGATCAGGAAGATCATAGTTGTTGTTGATTCGAACACTGGGGAAGAGATCTGGACCGTTCAACCCACGTCCAGGCACACAGGAGGAACGTGCACAGGTAAGTTAGGTTCGGGCTGTCAGATCTAGTGCGAAGGAGAGATAGCCATCAGATCCAAAAGAAGTTGCACACGGGTTAATCTCATGTATGTGTTGGGGAGAATGACTTGTCAAAGTCCTGAAATAAATTGGAACCATCCATATGAAGAACACGTGGCAAGCGGTCAAGTTTGGGAGAAAACTCTGAAAGGTTGTAGACCGTCAACTCCAGGGAGGATCTGAATCGTAGATCCAGAGTCACCGGATTTCGGGAGTCAGAGATTCAAATGATAAGGGAGGAGACTGTACTCCATATCCCCAAATCATGAAAGCCAAAGGATTTGGAGGAGTATCCCTAGGTCATAGGATAGGGTTACATGGAGAAGGATTAATGGAGGAGCCAAAGAGTTGTTAGGCACATTTCAATATTTCAGCAATTCTGAGGACAAGGAGCTGGGGCACTTTGTGTTGAAAACCCTGAAGTTGCAAAACACAACATGTCTTTGGAGTAGGTTGTGGTCACAGAGGAAGCGGTGACATGGAACGATATTTGGGAAGGGGATAATCATCGTTGAGCCCATTTCAGCATTCGGAGATTGAAGAGTCAGAGACTCGACATCAAGATTCGCGAAGTCACGAAATGCGAAAAGCACCCTATGGGCTCAGCCAATGGTCATAGGTGGTGGTCACATGGAGGAGGGGCCTAGCTTGAGGGCTAGTGCTCACACTGTTTTGAATTAGCATCGAGCACGCGGAGAGAGAGGCGTGGGTATTTTGCAGTACCTAAGCGTGAAGTTTGAAGGACCTGTGGATTCGTTGAAGGTTCCAACAGGGAACCAAAGGATCTGCTTCAGCTCGAGGAGAATTTAGAACGATCTTGTGTGGATATTGGCCCAAGGGTCAGGGTTCTCCATTAGAGTGGTATTAGAGCCAGTTTCTGTTTGTAGACTACAGGGAGAGGGAGGCAAAGGAAGAACAGGAGAAAGTTGTTATTTTGGTTTTAGGATAGCAGGCAGGAGATACAAGATATAGTATGATACCATTAGAGTGGTATCAGAGCGGAATTTGACTTCTATAGGTGATAGAGGTAGCTAGAGTGTCGATATTTTCTTACAGACAGAAAAAGAAGAAGACAGAGCGTTGAATCTCTATGGTGATTGTTCGTAGATACGCAGCAATTAATAGACAGTCAGGTCGAATGTAAGGAAAAGCTGGAAGTACTCTTGGTTGTAGGGAAACAACAAAAAATTTACTAGGAGGGAAGATTGAAAGTGAAGATGGCTACCGAAGGCCATGGACGCAGTAGAAAGAAGAACCATCAGCAACAGAGAAAAGATGAGATGGATAAAGAGCTCGCTGAAGTGAGGGAGAGGATGGAAGAGCTTGCACTGTGGGTGCAACAAAATGAAAAATTGCAATGGGTATATGAATGGCCCATGAAAACAGAAGTAAAGTGTCCAATCAAGGAGTTGTTGGCCTGAAGGCAGCAGAGGTTGTTGAAAATGTGGCTGAGGTATGCTGAAAGCCTTAGAGATGAAGAGAAAGTGGTTCACATCTGTGAGCCAGAAACTGGGAAGAGTATCAGAAGTTGTCAGGTGGGCAGTAATGAAAGTTCAGATTGCCAAGTAGGCAATGAGATGGGATCACTGGAGGATCTCAAATACTGCCAGGTGAGTAGCACAGAAATCCCATATTGACAAGTGGGAAAGGGAGAGAAGATGATATTGTTTGAAAGTCTCATGAACTCAGGGATTAGTTCGGATCAACGAGGAGAGATGATAGAGAAGGGTCAGACACACTTTTTGATCATTGGGGGAATTGAAGTATTCCTTCCACATAGCCCAGGGGAGGCCAAATCTTGTGTTGTAGATACAACAACATCAAAAGAAGGACAACAAATACTGACTATCAAAGAGGAAGAAATGGATCAGACGTCAAAATATGCCCCAGCAAAAGACGAACATGGGGATAAGATACTCACTCCATGGGAGTTGGAGTTAGAAATGCTAGGGGATTGGTTAAGCCATACAGAGCTAGTAGATGAATTCTGAGAGCAGACATTCGTGTAGATGTTAACAGAGGATCATTCTGAGGAATTGCTCAAAAATTTCAGCCAAGGAGATGAATAGATGATGATGACTGCAATGTCGAGGCATGTAGCAACAGATGAAGGAAAATTCCAGTCTAAGAAGCAACTAGAGGAAGCTAGAATTCAAACATCACAAGGGGAAATGGCAGAAGAAAGTCTGTCAGAGAAGTTGACTGAACAACAGATTAGTCAAGAAGATAAGATTGCAGAGATGAATTTTTCAGTAGGGTGGAAAGTTGAGGCCATAAAGGAAGAATATGGAATGGGAGATATAGTTGATCTACCCATTTGCAGGGAAGAAGTGCAGCAGAGCAGGCTGCAAAAGGAGGGCCAGCCATGGGAGCAGCTGGACGAGATAAATGAGG
>JASDQU010560014.1:2269-21995 GCA_032191745.1 Picea mariana | reverse complement strand
CCCGAGGGTCAGGGGTCCCCATCACCAGGATTCAACAATAGGCCAAATAGGAAGTCTTAGAGACATGTAGTTGTAGTTTATCACCTTGAGGAAGTCAATACCTAGCAATTATCTAACCCAGAGAGAAATTTCTCGCGGGCTTGACAACCCAATCCCACAGGCCTAACAACCCGCTTCTTCAGTCTAGCTCCCTAGCTAACAAACTATACAAACAAGTATGGCTCTCCATATAGGATCAAGTACAGTGACATGAAGGTATGAAAGATAGCTCAAGGATTGTGTCAATGCTCATGGATGATTGACTGGATGACCGAATGATCGAAGTAATGATGGGAAGAATGATGGAAAATTTCCCCAAAATGAACTAAGTCCCAACAATATGTATGCATGTCCCCAACTTGACACTTTTCACGTGGGGAGCTACTTTGGCCCACTTGTCCCCAACTTTTTAACTTAGGATAAAATAATTATCCATACTTTATGCTTTAATAAATATTAATATAATATTCCTTTTTGGCTTAAGCTCCCTAGCTTAGCCCTTTTCCTTAACTTTTAGCCACTCCCTTTCCCTAACTAGTGGAGTTTAGTCCCCCATACTCTTTTATCATGGTTCGTCTGCACACAACGATGTGTTTTATATTAATTATGAAACATATATACAAAAATAGGCACATTGGCCTTTAATATCTAGGCTTTTCGGCCTAATAATCCCAAAACTTGTTCACTGACCTATAAAACACAACATATACACAAATGCACTCTGTCCTCAATATCGCGCGCACTTAAGTTGCTACATGCAGTACCTTGGAATGTGAAAACTTCCTCATTTTATTGTGTAGGTACTGTGTGCACTATTCCATGAAAGGTGCATACAAAAATGGTGTCCAACAACTCACCAGCTTAAGTACATTTTCATTTTACATTCACCTTTGGGTTCGGCCTAGGGATATTACTTGATGATATTTCCATATCAACAATCTCGACCGTGATGAGTGGCATGTGAGATCCATATGATTCAACATCCTTTGAATGAGGTACTACCCAAGGATCAAAATACCCAAGGGATCCACTGGTAAATGATGAAATCATATTAATAGGAGTGATGTTTACAGTAGGAGATGATGGGGAAAAGTGAAAAATACCCATGAGTGAAGGATATTTGAACATTCATGCACCAAAATGCATATAAGGTTGTTGGGTATCACTGAAAAAGGGTACATTATACCCTGCATTAGATCCAAGGTCTGGGGTACAAAATTAAAGTTGATCAATCGTCACTATTTTCCCTTGATGAGGGAAGTGTAAGACCCTAAATATTGAGGAAACAACTGCAATCACATCATAGAACCAAGTGCACCTGAGTAGTAAATTGTACTCAAGAGGTGCATCCAAAACCTCCATAGAAATAAAGACAGTCTTACTCTTGGAACACATATAATCCTAAACTTTGAGCTTTAGATTTTCCACTTCATGAAATTATAATCTTTCCCAAAACGGTTACTTAGAGAAGAAATTTTGAATTTTAAATCAAATTCAGTTCTAGTTAATACGTAATAAAGCACACAGGATATTTGTCGTTGATGAAGTTTTTCATTTGATCGAACGATCCTAATTTCTCCATAATTTTGGATCCGCCTAATGGTTAATAGCATGAATCACTAAAGCTCATTTCTGAACTTCGCGCTTCAGGTATTTCGATAAGTCTTAACGATAAAAGTCCCAAAACCTGAAAATGTTTGTTCACCACTTTTCCTAAACATTTGAAGGACACGAGTCATGGTATACATGTATATTTTGAGTCTTCCCTGGGTTGACACATGGCACTCATATCTAACATCCTCGTTTGAATATTCATATGATTCTCAGTAACACATGGCACCTCCATGTTCTCGACATGTCATCTAAAATGACGTCATCTTCGATGTGCCACTACAGGAGATGACCCTTCGAAAATATAACAAAGAGACAATTCACAAATCCACGAAGTGCTAATGTGTCGAAGTATTAAATTTTAATTAATTAAGTTAATCTTGGTCAAGATATAATTAACTACTTCGCACTTCATGGTTCATATGTTTACCCTTCTTCGTATCCTAAAATATCCGAAGTCTGAATCTTCAGAACACTTAAAGTTAAATATGATTAATTAAGGCTTAAAATAGATTATCGGATAAGTAATCACCTCGCAGTTTCAGGTTTTAGGGATTTTCTCTCGAGCTACATTCAAAGTTCTCGAAGTTCGAACTACCAAAACACTTGGAATTAACACACCTTGTTAAACATGATTAATTAATATTTTAAAAGAGATTATCTCGTTATTAACCTTCGTGGATTCGCGATTTGGGAAATTTCAACTATGTTTCATCCAAAACTCTTGAACATGAACCGTTGAATATTAATGGAATTTATGAATAATAAACGATAATGATTTTTAACGTAGATTACGAATCACCAAGTAGAATTTTCCATTAAAGTTAATAAATTTTTCGTCAGTAAAACTATACTAGAATCAATGCATTTGATGTCAATAAAAATACTTTGATTTTGAATTTCATTTTCATCCTCCGCAAAGTAGCAAGTTTTATTTGATTGAGAAGCTCACGCAATTCCTATGCAATAGGTAACCTCGTTCTATTCTCTCAGTCTCATGGAACCATGGAAGGTGATGAAGAAAACTGATGCGACTGGTGAGGGTTCAAATACGAATGCATATGTTCTATCAGACACTACGTTTCGAGCCATTGACACTATGAAATCTTGGACATAGGTGTTCGAGGTTCTAGAACATGAGATTATAAACTGTCGATAAGATTTTGGTGATGAAGTAGATGATACTCATGAAGCTAAAATTAGGTATATAGCTTAGTTAGAGCTACACAAGGTAGTTTCACGACCGAGATTCATGTTGTATAATGACATGATCGATTAGGCCTTGGATAACATCGATGTCCGAACCAGGAGCATCACCAACCACCAAAAATTTGTCATTTGCTTGTTCCGATCAGAAGACCTCCAAGTAATGTATAAGATATCTCCCGAGCCTAAATATACTTACAATATTGCATTTATGTTAGACTTAAAGCAACAAGAATGCATACAATATGACAAGAGTTATCCTGATATAATCAATTCCTGGTGGGGACACCCAGAGAGTTTCATGGCCGATTCTCATGGCATGTACACCACAACATCATTAGACACTCACATGATTTACGTAGCTATTATGCTTTGTATAATGTTCAGGAAGAAGAGTCCTACTCATTTCCTAGTGGAGTGGGTATCGATTATGCATGAGGTGGCCGAGGGATACACATTTAATCAGGCCAAAATTCTATTAGACAACTTGGCCAAAGAAATCATTAAGTACAAATTGGATAGATAAAAGGGTCAGCCTGCCTCTTTCTATATGTCTATGTATATCATGGATTCTATCTACTTCATAACCCCTTTCCCACTGATGAATTGGAACTAGACCCCGACCAATGCATAACCTATCCACTTTTACCATTCCAAGTTGTGGGAGGAAAAGGCCAAAGATTTCTTCTACGAAATATGCCACAATATAGTAGTGCCTGTCCATATAGCTTTATATGGTTTCCCACTCACTCAAATTTTAGATATAATCATGGGCAATCTGGGCAAACTAGCAGATTGGTTCATTAAAGAAAATTTCTCTTATATCAGGGTTTTCATATGCTCAGTCCCTCCCCATTCTCTCTCGAGATTTTTACCAGACCGGCTAGTATGACGAGAAGTATCTTATCAAACAGTGACATGGAGAATCAATAAGGAGCTAAAATCAGCCCAAAAAAAGGTATGGCCTACCTTCCCTGTTCAGGCGGTTATGTTTTCACTATTAGACATTGGTCATTCCAAATTGGAGGCTGCAACTTTGGAGGATGTGAAATTGTTGACATTGAATTTAAAAGGCATGACCCACTAAAAATTGTGGAAAACCACCTGCCCCATTACAAACTGAAGAGATATGTGCATGAAAACTCCCTACGTGATGAAATATTTCAGGGAGTCAAGTCTTATGAGGAGGTACTGAACATATTCCAAACCTTGTCCTAAGATCAACATGTTGGATTCTTGAGTTTCTAAAGACATAGATGAAACAACTTGTTGAAAATACTAGAGGGAGAATCGGTAGCCACTTCACTTGCACAGGAATATATACCCCCAGGTTTTGAACCAGGGAACTCTGGTAAATAGAATACTAAGGAAACCCCAAAGAGCTCTGAAATTTTGACTCAGGAATTGGAAGCTTGATTATCAAGTCCAGTAGGCCCTCAGACAATGACTCAACTCGAATCCTTCCTAAAGCAAGGGTAGGATACATAACCTTCGACACTAGCCATATCTACTGTCAATACTATAGAAAAACAACCATATATGGAGATCTATACTCCTATTACTTCATTGACCCCTCTTCAATCTAGTTTTTGAAATCCTAGTTCTAAATTCATTTATGTGGGTGATCTTACCCCAATCTTGCATGAAGAGATGCCTCCTTCGGACTTATTCTTCAGCAAGAAATGGAGGGCCATCGTCAAATGAGAAACACAACAAAAGGATGGGGTAGTAACTAAAAGGCAAAGGATTTTATACAACAAAAATAATCATGATGATTCAATATTCCCGAAGGAAGTTGCAGGTTCATTGGGTGCCTTTGCCACCAAAAATCAATGTTCAATGGAGAACTTGGAAGAGCAACTAAGACATAAAATATTATTGGTGGGAAAGTTGCAAGATCAAATACTGACAATGGAGCAGACTGTAAATAATAAGATGAGCTAAGACTTTGAAAAAATTAGAGCTTATGACTGATATCATATCAAACAGTTGTGGTCTAACCTCAACGAGCTCCATCGAAATTCACAACGAAACAAAGGACTAGTCACTAAAAAAGATGAGCTAATAAATAAATTGCAAACCAAGTTATACATGATTGAAGGTACATCAGTAGAAATATCATCTTTTCAGACTCAAGCACTGAAGGTAAACGAAAAACTAGAAATGGCCCAGCAAGATCTTTCATGAAGGTCAATGCCATCCATAAATGCTACCAGGCAATAGACCTCACTCTAAAGGATATCTATTTTAAGGAAGGAGAAGCTCACTCATTCCGAGATAAGTTTCAATAGGCCATCATATTGGAACAAAAGGATAATGTCCCCGATTTTCCTCGACTTTCCCCTTTCAAACAAATAAGAGGAGATATGGCCATGAAGGTGTGGGAAACAAATTTAGCAAAGAGAAAGAGATTAGCCTAGGAAGTGAAAGATGCTTGTCAAGAAGTGTTATCATCCTTAGAAAAAAAATGATTGATTTTGAGGGAAGCAGTATTGTGGAGGCTCTAGGGAAAATCGATATTGCAATGAACCATAATAATTATATAAAGAACAAAGAAGAAGCTTTGGCATCCATTCAGGAAATGAGCTAGATTGATCTCCTTAATATTAATAAGTGGTTGGTGAACCCAATTTCACAGTCCCAGGCCATAACTCATGAGGTAAAAAGGATACAGGGGAAGCTACCTAAAGTAGAAAGTAAATTATACACCTTTGAGGTAAATGAAACTATTGAGTCATCTAGGTTGGTGGTAGAATTTTTAAATAGATGCAACCAATTCATCGAGCATGGAAAAACAAGCACAGTGTGAGAAGGTAAAAAAATGTCATTAATGAATGTGGTTGGAGAGACAGATGGTAGTAAGACTACAATGGTCAATATATTATGCCAAATCATTAGGAAGACCAGAATACAAATGTTTCCGACCTAGAGTGAGGAAAGAAAGTGTTTATGCTAGCATACAAAGAGATAGAAGAGATTGCCAATAGAGCTCATCATTCTCTATGCATTGTTTTCTTGTTTTCAAATATTTTTTATTTTTAATTATAAGAATTTGAACCATTTTGAGTTGGGAAAATTTGTATAAATACATAGATTCAAGATCTATCAAGGGATGTTTCTTTTTGGATGTAATAGAGAAAAATCTCCTTATTGAGTATTAATACAAGTGCAGACAGAGATTCCAAATTTTGTTCAGTTTGGGTTATGTATTTCTTTTTTATTTCCATTTCTCAACATTTCCTTATGCAATTCCTTGATAAACGTTCTATTTCAATTTAATACAACAACTACTGTAATCGTATTACGTTAGTAATTCGTTAAGTAAGCAGTTTTTCTTATGCATTTTATATGAGTAAATCAAGAACTACAAGTCAATGTGCGAATTACTATAATTTATACTTTATTTAAGGGTGTGTTACCTATCTTCTTCCACTGCAACAAGGTGAGACTCTTCAGTAACTGATGCCTTACTTTGTTTAACAATTTTGTAAATTTCCCTCACTCCATTCGATATTACAAATTGTGACTCAAACACGAAATACGACCGTTGTTCTTCCATATTGTTATTTTCATTTAAGGATCTTTTCTCTTATAACTAAAGGTAGGAAAAACAATCTTTAAAAACATTCTATTCAAACTTTCCTAATGCGTGACATTATTCTTTGATCCTTAAGTTTAATCTCAGGAACAACACTTACCACCTAACTCGATGGGTAATGTGGTTATTATTCCATGGGGTTAGAACATATGAACATCTAATGCTTTCAAGAGTGTGGTAGAAGAATCAAACTTAGGATATTCGATTTACTTCCAAAAATAAATAGACATGATACAAGTCAAGGCTCCTTCATCAACCATCGTTCAAAATATGTTTCTCCCCATAGACCACACTTTGATATGGAAGGAGACCTGATGGGAGAGCCTATGAGTAACCTAATCAAAATCAAAGGTTATGAAACTTGAATCTGAGGGATAAACCTTACCCATGGAAGAAAACAAGGATTTCTACTGTGCTAGGAATATTTGGGGAATTTCAGGTGCAGATATTGCACATGGTGCATGGGCCAAGTATTCCAAAATATTGTAGTTGTGGGAGACCCGTGTTTTTGTATTATGTTTATTTCTTCAAATAACTCCCTAAGGGGGGAAAATAAGTGTGTCAAAATATGGCTTCTAAATCTAAATAGGGCCACCAATCTAGGAAGAATATGTTGGCTCATGCACAACAAGAATATGCACAGACATGTAATAGTTCTTAGCTCAAGTCTGCAAATTTACCATGCCATCACACATGAAGATGAAAGACTTCAAAGAATACCCCTCATGTTGAGGGGTACCTATCATTCCCCCTTGCAAAGGGGAAGTATTTGTTGCAAGCATATGTTGAGGTTGAGCAGGAAAAGAATGAGTTAAAAAAATAGGTTCTTGGAAGGAATTTTATTCTGAGAAATAGTGATTGATATCATCCTTCGAAGGAAACTAATGAGTAGGGTTGTTCTCCCCACAAATAATGTAGGGGAACTAAATCTTCCTCTCTTTTTTCATACCCCCCTCCTGAGTGCTTTGGGTGGGCATAGTCCCTTTCTGAGTATTGGGGATTTTCTTCTTATTCCTCTTCTTAATTACTCTAGGTTGCTTAGGATTCTTCGGTTTCTTGGAATACATTGAATTCACCTCAGAAGTATGAGTAGGGACTGTGGAAATTTCATCATTATAACTAGCAGCTTACGGGTGTGAGAAAATTTCCATGTGACAAATCTAGTCAGCTAACTGGTTCACAGAGGTAGGGAAATAGAACCAACCACACCATAAACATGGAGTATTGGGTTTAGCTTTTGTGGATTTGTCAATGGATAAGGAGCATGAAGGATAATATTATAAAGGGTACCTAACTGAGAGTAAATCAAATCCAATTGTTGGGAACACATTATGGCTTTCACCTCAGTGGTTGCTCCAACCATAGCTACTGATCCAGATTATTTTTTAGAACAAAATGAAGGAAAATATATAAAAATGAAATTTACATATATATTATGAGATACACAGAAATGTTGTGGTAAACACAAAGATACAATAATACACAATTTCTATTAATGAGCAAAATGTACAAAACTGTAGGAATATAGAGTTAAAAACTCACTATAATGGTGGAATATTATCTCTATGAAGAGATGTGAAGGGTACTCACGTTCATAAGAATATGATTGTTACAATGAGGCTCCAAAGGCCTTTTTAACATAAAGAAAATCCAAAACCCTAACCCTCGAAGATGAAAATCCAATAGTTTTGTGGACCCAATTTTTAGTAGTTTGGTGTACCAACTTCTTAGGGGCGTAACTTTGGCATACGATATCTTTTTGTGGTGCATGATAGCTCATTGGAAATATATCAACAAGAATATTAATTTTGGGGGTTCAATGAGAGCCTTTGGCCTCGAAAGTTTAGGAACCAAAAAATTTCTAAAAATAGTAGGTTGCTGGAAAATTGTTTTGAGCTAGTTGGAATAGGTAGGTGGCCACAAATATCCACATAGATCAATCCTCGCTCCATAAAAATAAATGGTCTCCATTGCGTTGAGTTCTCGGGGGGGGTGGAGAGGGGGAATCATTTGTAGAATCTGAATCTTGGTGAGATGCTTGCCTTGCTGGAGAATTCGTTCTGCTCAGCTTGTGGAAGTCTGTCACAAACCTATTGTTGGTGGGGTTGAATATGTTCAACCAACCTATTGTATCTTGGCTTGAATGGGTAATGTGTAGGTACCATTGTAGGTGAAGAAACAATATCTTCTTTTTCTTTTGAAATCTTCTTCTGTTGGAAAGAAAGGTCTTGGGACAAGACCGCAATGGTTGCAATGTCCTTTTGTTCACCTTTTGAACAGATTGTGAAGATGATGAATTTTGCAGTATGAGATATTACTTTGCATCACTAGTTTGGTGGGACATTAGTTAGAACTACCTCTAGCATCCTATAGAGATGAGTCCTAGAGTAAAAATGAAACTACGGGGTCGAGACTCATAAATAGCATGGCACCTCCACATATATGGTTGGACCAAAATAACATCACATACATCTAGCGGGGAAACATCACATAATACCTCATCCTTGAAGGGATGGATTCCATATGACAATCGAAACTACTTGCTGACATGAATATCTTGTCCCTAGAGAATCCATGATGTTGTATGGTTACGAGTGTGGTGTTTTTGACAATCCCAACAGTTTGATGACCTATTTTAAGATGAGGTTCTTCTGGATTCCTCTAGAAACAATAAAATGCAGTAGGGACCCCTTCACCCACATCTGTGAATGAAAAGGGTGCTCCCCCTCTTCAATATATTTTGGTTCTTCTGGTAGAATTTTTGCGGTCATGACAGTAGCAGTGGGGTTTGTGTCGATGATCTATCTTCTACCAGAATTTTTTGAATTAGATTATGAATCAGGTTTCATCTACCTTTCTTTGATATCGGCCACCAATTATGTTTTTCAGTGAAATTCATTACTGTTGTGCCAGGGGATTTTGTGGAAATTTACCACTTTCCAGTGTCTTTTTTCTTTTTGTTACCCTTATTTTCCCATGGCTTGGATTGGTTTTCTGAAGGATGGTTATTAGGGCCATATTTACCATACTTTGGTTATTGAGGATTTGCAAACCCAAACTCCCACTTATTCTAGTGCTAAAATTTCTCCTCGATTTTAACAACATATTGATAAGTAACACCCAGTGATGATATTTCCAGAAAATCCATTTCAGATTGGATGTATCTATGTAGTGCCCCATGGTATTTCTGAACCAAATATCACTTAGAGTCTTTCATACCCAACTTGGTGTGCAAGGTATGGAAGGTATTGGTGAAATATGAAACTTCTTGGCCCCTCTCTTACCGCAATTTGGTCCATCTCATGTATTGGTCATCATAGTTTCCAATAGGGTAATATTGTTCCTTGACCACATCCACAAAAAAATCCCAATTGAGCTCGACCCCATATATTATAGACTCCTTTGTGGAAATTTTCTCCCAGTAATTTTCCCACCAATGTTTGACATGGGGGAGAGCCTTAAATATTGTGAAGGTGATCTTTTCCCTGTCGAAAAAATTTTGAATAGAGAAATAACCTTCTAGCAGATTTAACCATTTTTATAGGGTATCCACATCTATCTGACCTTCAAATATGGGAATATCAAAATTAATTTGTACCTTGAAAGAAGAGGGGCTTCCAAAGTCTCTTCTTGATGAATACGTGCCTACTGTTATCGGTAGGCGTTGAAGGGTGTGGGAAAAATTCTCCATCATTTTTTCCCTCTATCACATGAGAGCTTGCTCAAGCAAGAAATTAGTATAATATTTTTCTCCGTTGCTTTTATTATCTTCCTCCATGAAAGGTTTATTGGGCATGAAAAATGGATATTCCTCAAGAGATACAAGCTTGAGACCCATCTTTCTATACTTGGATCTAATCAGGGACATGCATTCAAAAATGATCAAGAGCATCCTGCTCTGATACCACTGATCCAGATTATTTTTTAGAATGAAATGAAGGTAGATATATAACAATGAAATTTACAAATATATTGTGAGATACACATAAATGTTGCAGTAAAAATAGATATAAAATAATACACAATGTCTATTAATGAGCGAAATGTACAAAACTGTAGAAATACAAAGTGAAATAATCGCTAGAATGGTGGAAGCTTATCTCTGAGACGGGAGGTGATAGCTACTCACATTTGCAAGAATGTGATTGTTGCAATGAGGCTCTAAAGGCCTTTTTAAAAGAAAGAAAATCTGAAACCCTAACCCCAGAAGATGAGAAGGCAACAGGTTTATGGACCCCGTTTTGGGTAGTTTGATGTATCAACTTCCCAAGGGCGTTACTTTGGCATATGAATTTCATTTGGGGAACAAGATAACTCATATAAAGGTATCAACGAAGAGATTCATTTTAGGGGATAAATCATAGCCTTTGGTTATCATTGAGGTGCTCAATCATGAAAAAATGTTTTTAGGCCCTCAAAATGGCCCCAAACGTTTAGGAATCGAAAAATTGATAAAAATAGTAAGTTGCCAAAAAATTGTTTTGTGTTAGTTGGAATAGGTGGGTGGCCACTGATATCCACCTGAATCAGCTACATCCTTGGCAATGGTTGGTAGGAGAGACTTGGTGAACCACTCCATCAAGAGATTATCTGGTATTTGCATCTTAATCATCCTACGCCTTCATCGCCACTAATGTATATTATCATAAATGTGGGTGGTAGTATCTTGACAAAGTGATGCCAATAGTTCTATTCCTAACTCGTATTGAATGTGTAGTTGGTAACCTGTTAGAAACACTATTACCAATTCATTGAAGCTTTTAAAGGAAGCACCTTGTAACTTAATATACCACTTGGCATCACTTATGGTTAGGGATATTTGGAAAACACATAGGATCACACTATCATACATCAAGGAAATGGATAAGCACCACAAGTGATATGTCATGATCTATGTGGAGTATTATTCTCCTTGTTTTTCGTCAAAGTTTAGAATGTTTGATGGTAACTTTCTAGCATGTCTGACCATGCAGTTTTTTGGGAAATAATGTCATTCGTCAAGCATTAAAAATTGGGTAAGTATAACATTGTGATGAAGTTAAATGAAAAATGAGAAAATGGATACTAGGAGGGAGAAAAAGAATTTGTTTTCTCGGATGAAACTTGCAGTCCCCCCGAGTTCGTACTTTTTGGAGGGTTGAGGTGTTCCTAAAGAGTGAGTGTCCTTAGGGATGGTGGAACTTCTAGGAGCATGGTTTTTCCTAGAAAAAAACATACCCCCAAGGGGATTTCCCTCAGGAATAAGTGCATACACTACAAGGAAAACATTCCTAAAATTAGTTATAAGGAAAAAACCTCCAGGACTTGAGGTATTGACAGAGTGAAATCCTCCTCATTGTGAGAATTTAACCCTGAGGGGTGTGCCCCCAGTGAAAAGTGTGATAACCCATGGGAAGTTAAAACCTCCTGACATACTACTACCCCCATATTGACTAGAGACAACAAAAAAAAAACTAGGAATGTTCCATCAAAAGGGTACACCTAGACCTAATGATGTCAAGTTGTTGATAGGAATTGTGGAGGTAGAAGGAATTACACGTGCCAAGCTAAAACCAATGCTTGCACCCCCTATCAAAAAAAGATCCAAAAGTGGGCATCATAATATAAGGGATGGTCGTAGGAATTCTAGGTATACTAACAGATGGAAAATAAGACACAAACAGTGTCCCCCAAATTAAGGGACCCATAGAGAAAGGCATATACAATGTCGATCCAATAATGCTAAGAGAATATAATGTGGACATAATTAGTATTCCCTCAGTCCCACTTGAAGATGGAATTGATGGCTCATATACACTGGACAAAACACTTGGTACTAAAATGTTGGGAGGATTTCTAAACAAAGAAAAAGGTGCAACGGAAATTTCCTTTACTTGGACAAGTATGGGCGCTTCAGAATCAGTCAAAGGAGGGTTAAATTTTGGTGGAGGACTTTCATTGAATACTTCCACTGCAACCAAACCACTCTCCTCAAATTGAATATGAAACTCTTTGGATTCTTGGTCACCTATTTTACATCGCTTCAGAGGTGGTTGTTCCTTCATGACTCGCTCTAGTCCTTGTAACTAACGGGACCGGCATGGTAATTCATCCACGATGAAAATAATCAGTGTAAATCAAAACATAATTCAACCTAAGGTCGATCTAGACTCAGAATCAAATAACACACCCCTATCAAATATAGGACAACAATAAGATAACCAATGGTTCAATGGGCCTTCTGAAAACCAACCCTCTGGAGGATATAAAGTCCCCACAAGATTGGCTAGCCAAGGTATGAGGAGCAGTTATGATGATCTACGTGAAACAACCTTGACTAATGCAAGCCCCCTTTATTAATGAAATCACCCTTCGGGGGGAATGAAAAACTGAACGAACGTATGTAATTCAGGTACTATAGGCACATCCCACATGTAGTCACCTTTGTAGACTACCTATGAATGGTCACTAAGGATACTACTTCACAATCAATGATCAGATGAATAGTCACAAGTTTGACCACACATAAGGGCACAGTTATTATACCCTAAGATTCAAAGAAATTACCTCATATAGAGGATTGAGAGCAATGAAACCTCATATACGTAGTATTCTAAGTGATACTACAAGCACCAAAACAAGAAGAGGGGTAATCTCCCTACTTTCCCCAATGTGACCTCTTTCTTAGACCATGTGTTAGAGAAGCTTCTTAAGACACTAGTTGTAAAAATTTATTTTCACTCTTTAATGACTCCTAGGTTTTGTCTTCTTGGCCTTGGATATTTCCTTCTCCAATCCTAGTCCAAGGCCCTAATCCTATCTAATGTTGGTTCACTAAAAAAGAAAAATTTCTCATATATTTTGTCAAGGAGAAATGAATGAAACTTTTATGATGTATTTGACTCTTGACCCAACCAAGCAATGAAAATATGTCAATGCAATCTTTTCACTTCAATAAACTCTATATATGAGAAGGAAAGAGGAGTTTTCCATTTATTTGTAAAATTCTCAAAGAAATCCTCAAACACCAAGTGACCATACACACAATTCATATCCAAAATTATTAAATGAATTCAAATCAAACACTTCACCATTGCACTCTTATTTTAATGCTTAAAAATCTCACAAGCATGCAATTATTTCCTTTTTCTTTTAACTTTTGCAAATATAATGCAAAATATTCTTAATCAAACCAAGAACACATTACAAAAATGGGAAAAACTAGCAAATTAGCAAGAAAAGGGATGTGGGAAATGAGTAGTGACGTTGAATAACCCACTCTAATGCCTTTACAAGGATATCACCCAAAAAGTACCTAAAGGAAAGGATGTAGAAATAAAAAACAATCAGAAAAGGACAAACCAAATTAAATCAAATCAATACACTACCAAATATTTTTAGAGTTGTTGGGTTCACTTCCCAACTTCACAGGGTTACTAGACAACAAATAAATCTAATCAGGCAATCTAGACCAACCACACAAACATACTCCAAATACAAATTGAAGGTAAATTATGTGACAACAAGAATCAAACAAAGGAAAGATCATTTTTAGAATAGATCAAAGACATACCTCAGGGGGTGAAGCAGGCCAGATATAATATCAAAAAGGATGAAAACTCTAAATTTTCTCAGTTTACATGGATTTTCGTAAGTCACAAGTGTTGCAACCATCGATGCATCGTGCGACATTGATAGTGGAACATGAGACGACTGTAGAAAATTTATTTTGAAAATATAGATCTTCTTCAAATATATCAGATCCATCTAAGATATACTAGATCTGAGAGATATAAACTCGAGAGGAGTAATGGGGAAGAAAATAATGAAATCACAAATAGAAAACAAAGGAAAATTTGGAAACTGATTCTAAAGTAGAGAAGAATCGAATATTCTTCGCCAATGGAGTTGTCAGTTCTATTATTGGATAAATATAATCAATATGGTAAGTTATATCTCCCTAGGACCTGCCTATTGATCCTAGATAGATAGTGGGGCTAGACTTCTAATGATTTTCCCTAGACCTAAGCGGATTCATTTCCTTTTAACCTAGAAGGGTGGTGACCATACCTTTCAATCGATTGTTTTCCTTTCATATATGGCTGATGCATCTGCTAAGATCTAGCTCCAACTTGTGCAACCCGATTCTTGCACACAAGGAGATAACAAAATATCAATCTACCTACTCTTCTAATGTTAGGAAATACAAGTCTACTAGATCTATCCTAATACATTTAACATAAGATGATATCTATATTAAACAATTGAATTGAACAATGTAGATAGGAGAAAACCAATGATATATTAATGAAAATAAAATAAATACATTAAAGCTATCACACCTTTGGCATAGATGTATTCCCCTTTGCTCCATGCTCCTTCCTCCTCTTCATCTCTTCAAACGAGCTAGGAAAAGTGGTTGTAACTAATTTAGATGGAGAAGCTCGTTTATAATTGGACAACATAACTTTGCAAATGATTCTTCCTTCTCTTTCTGAAATATTTCCTTCTATACATATATATCCTTGGAAGAGGCATGGGAGCTACTCTTGATCTTCTAAAACCCAATGGATACTCAAATTATGTGAGTTCGAATGTTGATGGAATGAAGATACAACTCATCCCTCACTTACCAAGCTTCATAAATTTGAAAATATAGAAGGTTGCAGGGATCGTTTATTATTTCACTATAGATGACCAACGACTATCATCACTTGTTGTCTCGTGTAGGGCCTGTGATGACCCTGAAAAATGTCCCAAATCTAAAGCTAGAGATGTGTCTTGGAATTAATCTTCTACCTGATTCACTTTTGTATTGATAGTGTGTAAATTAAGGCTATAACACACTCAGAAGATGGAAAATGAAAAATATGGAGGGGTTTATCCATCTGCCAAGTGAGGGGAGTTCTACAAGAAATTTCTAGGGAATGAAAGGTAAAAGTATTGAAATGAATGGAGTTACACTAAACTAAATTCCATGGAAATTGTGTTATGAAGGAGACCCATATCTATGAATAAAAGAGGTTATACATGTGTAATTCTTACTCATGATACAATAAATACCAAATCATACAAGTTCTTAAGTAATTGAGACAAATTTGCTATAATTTGTAATAAAATAAGTATACTTTAATGTTTCTTAGAAAAATGTCTTCTTGGTAAAGTTTAAAAGATCAAAATTATAAAAATGTATCAAAAATAGGATTGCAATGGGGTATATGGTGCATTAATTAGAATATGTATGAGGGGGTGAACTACCTGGAGAAATTCCTAGAGTTACCCCTCCCACTAGGCCGAGCATGAAAACCTGATGGGAAGTGTGTGATCACAAATGCATTTTTGAATTGCACATAGTATAATGTTTCAATATGTGGTATTGATCATTAGCTATATGAAATGTGTATAAATTTCACCCATCAGAATAACAATATAGAATACCTAGTGAATGAGATGGAAATATATCCAACCTATTCCATTGGGTCTTGGGATTAGAGTGGATAGTGATCGACTATAAAAATTGGATAGAGGGTCCAACATGCTCCCAAGAATGAGATCCCCCCTCCCCCCTTAATGGATGAACATGGAGGGAAATTGTTAAGTATGGGTAGGTGTACATGAATCCCCCTATTGTGTGTATATGTAGCATCTGAGTAACATGCCCTGAATGATGGACATATACATATGCACTATGGATGCAATTATGGAAAGGAAAATATTGATTTCCAATCATTGATTTACATATGAGTTAGGGGGAATCATTTTTTTTGTTCACAAATAGCTGAATATGCCACCATACCAAGGATTTTACATGGATATGGTAAGTGAATACTCATATAGAAAATATCGGGACCCAATAGCATACTGGTCGGAGGGTCAATGTTGTTGAGGAAACAAGTAGGAATTATGAGGTGGATCATCCAAAAGATAATTTGGATTGGTTAGGGACTCTAGAACATCCTTTCTAGAATGTCATATGGAATAAGTATACTCTACACTACTAGATCTAGTGGCGGAAGATGGGGAGGTGACCCCGGTTTCAATTGCATGGGAACGAGAAGTATGGTTTAAATACATGACATCTAAATGGGTAGATTGAATACTAGTGGATGAAGGCTACATCGATGTTGAGACCGAAGAGGCAATATGAATACAAGGGATGATTTGGTGTATATCAATGGAAAATGGAGGATTTGCAGACATATTTGACCACATGGAAATTGAAAGGTACAAAACTTGCATGGAATTCCCATTGGATTTCACATTAGGAGAGAAAATATCAATGATAGGTTTACTATTGGATTGGAAAAATATTTCTCTCCTTAGGGTGAGGTCTTATACTATTGAAATTTGGTCTTCGTAAAGAGAGGAATACAAATGACGAATTACCTTGAGGGAATCATGAAAATGGGGTATTCTAGGACGATGATGAGAATAATGGACATAGGTATTGAACAAAGTTCATGGGTGATTTGTACAAAAAGACTTAACATGTCTAGTTGATGACTCATAAGGGGGGGATTCCACAATAGTTATGGAGAGATATTTATCTAAATCATTTGAGTTGTAAATTTCTTTCATTTATGGGAGCCTAGGGTAGTTATAGGTAGCATGGAAAAAGACATCACATATGACACATGGGTTTATGGCCCTAGATGTTTTGTTCTCGATGGTCATGGATTGTTTAAAAGTGTATGTTGCCCATTTCTTTTTGTATTTTCCTCGTCTGTCAATTCATTTCTTATCCTATGTTGTTTAATGTGGGCCCTATGTAGGTTCCTTAAGGAATACAAGAGTTATAGGCATGGGATAAATAGGAGTTATGTCCAAATACAAAGTTCAAATAAAGGGCGGGATAAGAGTGTGATGCGATCCATGTACAAAACTGAGAATCATTTTTTGATCCCTAATGTAAGGCTAGGCATATTCAAATAACCGCAACATGGGTACCTACTATTCTCAGAGGAAGATGTAAAAAGGGACCTAGCTAAAGATGTAATGTGTTAAGCCCTAAATAGTGGCTCATTACCCCTTAATTGGGCAATATTACATTATTAATGTTATTTTATGTATGTCGGTGTTAGTCCATTAGTTGTAATTATACCTCCTAGTCTCCTATATATACCAAGGAGACATTTTCATTGGGGATCATCTTGTAATTGGACATTTATGTGGGCATAAGGAGGTTTCCCCCTTGAAGAGGCTTATTATCTGAATTTATCTCCTTTTCAAGGCATTGATTACTTATTCCAAAGTTTTTCTATGCTATATTGATATTTGGTTCTTAACATATGGTATCAAAGCTCAAGGTCTTGGGGTTTCGCTGCTGCATCTGAGACACCTTCGAATTTTCTCTATAACTTTGTTTCTACAACAATTCAAAAGTAACGTCTTGGAGGATATTTAGTAGACAGATCAAGGTATGTTGGGTTAAAATTTCATTTCCTCAGGACTTATAATTTCAGAGATATTGCCTTTGTAAGATAGGGTTCTGGAATCATCCTGAATTGATTCATTGCGTAATTTTTTCTATAAACAATTTTCTGTAACGTTCTAGACCTTGAAATATAGAGGCTATTCATAGAAATTAGTAAACTATATGTGGTAATAATTTTAGCTTCTGGGTCATCTTACATTTGTAGATACACCCTATGGAAGATAGGGTATCTGAATAGTCCTATTGACTAGCCTCAAGAAAGTGTTATGGGTAAAAAGATCATAAATTATTCCTAGAGTATTCAAAGTGCACGAGACTAGTTGCATTGGATAGTGGATATCCCATAGTAGTTCTGGTACTAGTTTCAGAATTTTATTTCAATTATTTTGTGTGGGGCATACTATACAAGTGAGATCTCCTGGAAAGGCCAAAAATCAACAAGATTTGGGGAAGTTACCATAAATTCCACTTGGCACATCCAATTATGATTAGAACTATTGCATTGTAGAGAACAAATATTAGAGAGCTACAAAAAAAAAAAAAAATCATACTCAGAAGGGCCGAAATTTTGGAGATACAATTTAAGGAAGATTGTCTAGCAGAAATGCCTCAAAATCAAGGTTTAAAGTGATACTTGGCCAACATCCCACCAAAAAGGGATCTTATACACCAAATAATCCTCCAAACAATCCTACTTGGACTCTTGATGAAGGTGAAGAAATGCGTAGGGACGTAAATGATTTACAAAAGAAGACAGTAACAAAAGAGGAACTACAAGAGATGATGGATTCAATGGAAGCTAAGTTGGAGGCAATAAATACTAATATGGATGGTTTAAAAGGGGAGATCATGGAAGGATTGAAAAAGTTCCTAATAGAGAGGACACCTGAAAGGAAAATGTATCCCATGAAATTCATGATGAATACACAAGGAAGGTGAATGAAGAATGGAGAAACTCCAACTTGGGGTTGAAGACCAAGCACATTCCTAAGATCAATATGAGGAAGTTTGATGGAAAGGACCCAATCACATGGATACTTTAGATGGATAAATTCTTTGATCTACATAATGTTCCACATACACAAAAGGTACGAATTGCTTCGTTATATTTAGAACCCAATCAATTTGTATGGTATCGATGGATTTTTTCTCGTAAATCACTCGTCAGTTGGAGAATTTTGATGAAAGAAATGATAGCACACTATGAGGATACAAGGAGCAATACCTTCTTTATCCAATTGATAAATCTCAAGCAAAAGGGTTCAGTTACAGAGCACATTGAGAAATTCCAAAGATTGAACATAAAGGTAACAAATATTCCAGATGAGCACTTGATTGATGTATTTGTAGGAACTTTAAAGGATAACATTCAACATGAGTTTTTCCTTTGGAAACCCAAATCATTGGAGAATGCATTTAGGGTGGAAATAAATATTGAAAGTAAAAATATGGCTATGGCTACTAGAAGGACCAATCCTAATATCTATAGGGAGAATAATGAACCTTCTTCTAAAACACCTCAACCTACAAGGTTGACACCTCAACAATTGGAGGAAATAAAATCAAAAGGTTTATGATTTAATTGTGACAACAAGTACAATAAGGGACATAAGTGTCATGAGAATAAATTATTCTACATAGATTGTGAAGAGGAAGGATAACAAGAACAAGAACAAGAACCATCTCAAGATGAAAACGTAGAAGCAATTTTGTCTAAAGAGTTGACTCCCATGATATTGTGTAATGAAATGGTTGGAATTAGCACTCCTCAAACCCTCAAGATCGAAGGATATATCAAAAACAAAAAAGTAATAGTCCTAATTGATTCTGGCAGTACTCATAATTTCATTCACTATAAA
>JASDQU010560013.1:19001-31142 GCA_032191745.1 Picea mariana | reverse complement strand
TTCTAAATCTTTCTCCCAAGACCATAGGTTTGATACCTCAAATTTGCTTCTTCCATCTCCATGGAAAGCCCTCATTATATAGGATTTGGAGGCTTAACCACCATGGAGAGGATCACTCATCATATCCACTAAAAAGAGATCTCTAAGATATTTAGGGAGAAAATATCTCTTAAGGATTTTAGGGAGGAAATATCTCTCAAGGAGTTTAGGGAGGAAATATCTCTTAAGGATTTTAGGGAGGAAATATCTCTCAAGGATTTTAGGGAGGAAATATTTCAACCATCCATGAGATCCTCCACCTTCCATAAAAAAATAGGAAACCAAATGTGAGGTGGATTCTCACACTTAATTAATTTATTTTTCATGAATATTAATAATAATTCATGTGCACTTGATTCTCATACTTAATTAATTTATTTTTCATGAATATTAATAATAATTCATGTGCACTTGGTATTTTGGCCTTCATGTAATATATTTCTCCTCCACATTGACTAGGGATTGTGACATAGGTTATTCCATGGTGTCAAGGTGTATGAGACACTTATATGACACTTACGACACTTAGGGTGAGGTACCTAGGTGTGCAAATTTCATGTGTAACAGAATGCCCCCTAAAGTGTGAGGTCGGAAGAGAGAATGATGGTTGAAACACTTTACAAATATTTAATGCAAGGGTGTGGAGTTTGAGAACCTACAAGAAGCTGCAAACAACCATCAAACAGTATTAAAAAAATGTTCCATTTCTAAGGCAAGCATACCTATGCTCAGAATACAAGATGATTCAAAGCATGGTTGTCGACCAATACACTACGAATCCATAAAAATATTGACTAAGGATATGGCCACCAAATATACAATGTGGATCCATACCTCCGTGAAATGAAATGATCGTAGCCACGAAAAATACACGGTGGAGCTACGACATGATAAAACATAGCCACAGACCAATACAATGTGGATCTATGTGACAGTCTATACATCAGCATGCTCAAATGATCTCCTTAGTAGCCTAGGAAAAGCAGTTTAACAGAGTGAAAGCTCAACACAGGGTCTTCATCCCAACCCTGATGTTGTACGAATCTATCCATTTGAATAGATGTTTTGATATCAAACATGGTAGAAACCACTTGATTACTGGTCATTAAGGTAAATTGTTAACAAGTGCGAGGGAAATCACCAATGATGTCAATGACTCCCAAGGTACCCTAGTAAATTCCATCGAATGTGAATAAATGAGTTGAGATCGAACATTTGTGGAATCATCCGATTAGAGGTCAATGATGTAAGCCCACTGTTGGAAGTGAGGAGGCCTACCATTGAGGCATGCAAGTCCCAAGGTACTAATTGGTTTCTAAGTCTAATTCCTGGATGATGTGTTGAAGTCGAAAGGAAAAGACTCGTCGAAGGAGGGCATTGATGTATCCCCCATCAGTGACACAAAACTGACATAGGAAACTGATTTAAGATTGTGAATCAAATGAGTATGGACTAACACAGGAAATGGAAATTGGTAATACTGCAGATGGATGGTTTGAAGTGAAACTTCCCTTGAACATGATGAGGCACGACAACTGACTTGGCAGCATTGACTCGACGAGTACCAAAATATAATGTGACGACAATAAGAGCACTCTTCGACTGGATGAAACATTATGAAGACACATGGAATTGGTATGACTCAGAGACAAGAATATTACCCAAATGTAAAACGAGACACAAACAAGTTCCATGTTCAAGGGCGACAAAAGATGCCATAAAGGATTCTCAAAACTTGACCCACTTCCTTCAATTTTTTCGCCCACCTAGATAGATGAGTACCTCTTTTTAATTTAACGAGCTCGAGGAGGATAACACATGTTCGATATAACTCACCTTTAATGAGTTCCTTTTCCTTTGTTTAACGAACTGGAAGAAGTAAGGGTTCGGTCCCATATGGTCCCTTCAATGTGTAATTTTTAATGAGTCCAGAGAAGGAAAACTCGGTGGTTTTTCATGCTTAGAGAATCCAAAAATAACTTAAATATGACTCCAGGGTTGTCCTTTTTCATAATACTAGTCTCTGAAGTCTAAAAAAGAGATAAACTGCTACTCAGGAGACGCCCTTTCAAAACATTTTGAACGAGTGTGAAAGGAAGCAATATCACTCGGCAATATTTTCATGTTTAGAGAGTCTGAAAAGAGCTTAAAGGAGACTCCAGGGGGTTCCTTTTTTGTATATTCTTATGAGTCTAAAAAAGAGATAAAAGTCTACTTGGTTACATTCTCATGTTTTTTCGAGCGTGAGAAATAAATAAGATCGTGCTCATTAGTGTGACAAGGTTAAACATAAAAATACTTCTTCGAAACCTGCAAGTGAAGACAAACCTGCATCTAGGGTATTAGTAATATCTCTGAAAAATATTTTAAAACCCAAAATAAACTATAGATTAGCAAAAATGAACCCTCTAATAGTGAATAGGGATAAAAATCTTTTTTACCATTTCATTTTTACCAATCTCTCCTAGCATTGGTATTTTTGACTTCAAAGGGAAATTTTCAAGATTTTGGCATCATAATCCCAAATGGCTTGTGCTCTACAATGCATGGAGATGAGGTTATTCAACTGGAGTGTAGGTTTCCTTAGAAATGTGAAGGATCAAATTACAAAGTGCAGGACTGGGAAACATAAAGAGTTCGGTTATGGTTCCTTTTTGGTTTCATTATTTCTGGAGCGAATACCTCAGATGCAGTCGCAGATTGCGTTGATGGCACGACCGGTGACTGAACCACGAATGGAAAGGTGGACGAGTTTGTCTCCAATATTGAGAACCGACTCAGAATTCAAGTTACGGTCGATTTCTTTGCTTGGTTGAGAAGACAATTGATCGTCATCGAGGACTTTCCATACGCCAGAGTAGATTTTCGGGGTATCCTGGACTTAGCACTTCCATAGGGTACTAACTGGGATGCATCAAGTACGAAACCAAAACCTTGTCATGTGTTTTTTTATTTTAAAATTTTTATATTATTTTTATATGTACAAAGAGGGGTTTTAACAGATGTATTGTTTCATCATGTAGATAGAGGTGCATCACGTCTGGCAGATATATCGGCACTAGAGCATCACGGAGATGTGCAGATAGTCGTAGAGCACGAAGTGGTGATGGGAGGTCTCCGGGAGGTTGAGAGGAACCTCCACGGTCTTTCTATGGGTGTCCCACCTCTCAGGAGGCGAGATGTACCCCTATATTTGTAGAGGCATACAATGGGGGTTCCTGAGAGTTTGAACCACTTTCTTCGACGAGTGGCCCATGCAATGGTGTGCTTCTTGGAGCACAATGTGGTGTAAGAGGACTAGAATCCTCTATATGTTTTTTGTAGTATTTTCATGATGATATCATGTGCATGAGGGTCTAGGTTTTGCCCTTCTATGTACTTTTTTTATGTAAACAAAATTTTTCTATCATATTGTTTATATATATATATATCTGAGTTTTTTGGTGCTAATGATGTTACAAATTATCTTGTGTGATGTGTTTAATGTACATGTGATTCATTTTCTTTATAAAATTTTATCTATGTGCAAGATACCGATCCAAAATATAATTTTCTAGTGAATCTGAAGTTGTGTTGAGTTCTCTTGGTATGTGTCTATATTCTATAAATTCAAACATTATTTCAAGGCGACGAACTCGTAGGTGGAGACACAATAGAGTAGGGTTGTGAACCACGTAGACTCAATTAATATGACAAACCACGAGTTGAGATTCTAGGTTAATGATTATACCAGATATACCTAGGGAAGAGGCCTTGGTTAAAAGTCCAATGACAGCATGATATTCTACCACGTTATTGGTTTTCGATCCTAGTCAAACGCCTCCTGAACTCACCAACTCATTAGAGTGGTAAATGACCCAAGCTGAAGAAGAAATGTTTTGGGTGTGTCGACTAGAGACATACGCAAACCCAATAAAAATAACAAAGAAAGATGTCATCTGCACAATACAATCACAAGACAAAGCATAAACGGCTAAAACAAAACTCGTACACGCAAGAGAAAAATACACACCAAAACAAAACTATAGTACAATAGTGTACAAATCACACATGCTATATGTTCTATGCATAGTACTTCTTAAGGTAAATCCCATTATGGGGTTCACCGAGAGAGATTTTGTCGTAGTCAACTAGATTGTAGGCACCTCTATGTAATACACATTTTACGTTGTAGGGTCCATGCCACAGAGGTTCTAACTTTCATGTCCCTAGCTTATCGTGATCTTGGTCATAAACAAAGACTATATCTCCTTCTACGAAAGTATGAGGGTAGATGGATTTGTCATATTGACTCTTCATTCATTTTTTATACATCTTGTTAACGAGAGCAGCATCGCGATGTGTTTCGTCCAATATAGTCAGATATCGGAAATGTTCTTCTTCAGTAGAGGTGTGAGTCAGGAGTTATACTTTGAGTTTCATCGAAGAAATTTTGCACTCGATTGGTAATACTTATTTGATGCTATATACCAACTGGAAAGGAGTGAATCTAATTGTAGTTTTCACTGAGGTGCAGTAAGCCCAGAGGGCAGAGAAGAGTTGTAAATTCCAAGAAGTTTTTTTTTCCCCCACCATGCGTTAGATCATGGTTTTAAGGACTTTGTTGATATATTCAACTTGTTTTTTTTCTTGAGTATAGTAGGGGGATGAGTTCTCATGGTGAAAACCCAACTTGACATGTAACTCATTCATCATCTGGTTTTGAAAATGTGAACCGTGCTCAGTGACAATGGTTTGTGGAACACCAAAGTGATTGATGATGTGGTTGAAGATAAAGAGAGTTGCAGTATGACCATCATTAAGAAAAGTAGGCATAATCTCAACCCATTTTCTAAAGTAATCAATGGAAATGATGAGATAATCATGCCCCCCAGCTGAGGTAGGCTTACATTGCATAAAATCAATGCCCCATTTGGAAAAGGGGTCGATGGTGACAATCTGATGCAGCGGAGCGAGGTGGGTGCATGCCTTTTTATCAAAAATTTGGTAGGGTGGGAATCTTTTGACAGCCTCAATACAATATTTGAATATGGAGGGCCAAAAGTAACCAACACATAAGATTTTCTGAGTTGCAGCCATCCCAGAAAGGTGACCGCCACATGCTCCAAGGTGACAGTCATTTAGAACATGTTCATCCTCATCATGAGTTAAACAATGTTGTAATATAGTGTCGATACCACGGTGATACAAAGTGTCACCGATGATAAGGTATCATTTAGAATGGTGACGAATACGATGACGTTCTTCACGGGATATATCAGGTTGAAAACGTTGGGTTTGAAGATAAAGAAGAATATCTCCATACCAAGGGTCAAACATGCTAATGAGGAACATAGATTCATAGGGGAGAGAATCATTGGGCTCAGTGTCTTCATCAGCATGGGGAAGATCACAGATAAGTTTCGCAAAAACCAAGGACTTTTTAGTTTTTGATTTGGCAAACTCGAGATCGAATTCTTGAAGAATAATGATCCATTTGGAATATTTTCCCCCAAGGACTTGACGTGTCAAAATATGATACATGGGGTTCAATTCCGCAATGACCGTGGTAGTGCGTAACAGAATGTAATGGTGAAATCTCTAGACGGCAATGATGGCTTCCAGAGCCAACTTTTCAACATGTGAATATCGGAGCTCGGGACTAGATAGACTCTTGTTGAGATAGTAGATTACATGTTCCTCATCGTTGGGGTCTTCTTGGACTAACACCATAGTGATGGTAGAAGTAGAGGTTGTCAAATAAAGGATATAGTCTCGTGCATAATTCAGAGGATGCAAAATAGGTGTATGGGTCAATGCATGCTTAAGAGCATCGAAAGATCGTTGAGTGGTGTCATCCCAGATGAAAGGAGTGTCTTTCTGCAAAAATCGCATAAATCCTTTAGCAATCTCGACGTAATTACATATAAAATGGAAAAGAAAGTTCACTTTCCCTTGCAAACTTTGTAGTTAGGTCAGATTGTTGGGACGAGGTAAATCAATAATAGCTTTAATCTTTGAGGGATCCACCCTAATCCCATATTTGGAGACAACGAAACCGAGGAGTAGACCTGATTCGACGTAGAACTAGAATCAAATAAAAATGGTTCGTAGATGACCAATATGCTCTGATCGACTGGATGAATGGGTAGGTAAATCATCGAGGTAAGGTTCTGCAATCTGTTTGATATCGTGGAAAGCATACAACATGGCCCACTAGAAATTGGCACCAACATTTTTGAGACCAAGATGTATTTTCTGATAAGTGAATGTTCCCCACGGGTAGATGAAGGATGTCTTATGTTGATCAGTGAGTAGAATGTCAATCTAGTTATATCCTAAAAATCCATCCATGAAAGAGAAAATAACGTTTCCAGTGCAATTATCAATGATTTGTTCGATGAAGGGTGTGGGGTAATTGTCTTTGGGACAAGCCTTGTGAATATCTATATAATCGACACAGACACGAATGGTTCCTTGTTTTTTAGCAACCAGAACAATGTTAGAAACCCATTCCTTCAAGGAGACAGGATAGATAAAGCCATATTTTAACAGTTTTTCAACTTCTTCCTTTATGGCCATGGTTTTCTTAGGATGAACCGGGTGAAGTTTTTTTCACACAGGTTTAATGCTTGGGTAAGTTTTTATTTCATGCACAACAATCGAGGGGTTGATTATGGGTATTTCCTCATATCTCCAAGCGAAGACATCATGGAATTATTTAAATAAAGTGGTGTAAGAAGCCACTTCCTCGGGTGAACAATTATCACTGAGATGAACATTCTCCACGATACCCTCTTTGATCGAGATATAGATAGCGATTTTAGAAGAGATGTTGCCTAAATTCCCCTTAGAAATAGTATATTGGGTAAGTATAGGAGATTGGGGAGAATTAACAACATTAGAGGGGAATATAGAGTGTATCTCTTTCTGAATTTCCTTTAGAGGAGGAAGAAAAGAAGATCGATGATGGTTTTCATCCGAAGGTACCTCGTTGATACTAAGCATTTCCATAATGGATTTGTCTGATGGAAAAATATGGGAATTGTAGTCAAAATAAGAGGATAAGGAATTCAACAAATATGGCAACAAATAAGTGTTGTATGCCAATAGATGTTGGTCTTCCAAGGGGGGAGAGGAATATTGGATAGCATTGTATGAAGCCTCAGTTGGACTAAGTGGCATAGTGTCACCCAGTGCATTGAATTCTAACGGACTAGGCACAAGCCAAGGATTAGATGATTCTAAAGATTGATACGCCATAGTCGAAATCATATTGATTGTGGAAATATGTTGTGTGTTGGGAGGAAGTGGTGTAGCGAAAGTACCCATAAGGGAAGAATATTTTAAAAGACCTACACCAGCACTTTCATAAGTGATTCTACTATCTCCCAAGAAAGGAATATTGTTGGTGGCAGGAGTGCGAGTGTCAGGTGTACAATAATCTAACTGGTCGATGGTGACAATTTTGCCTTGATGAGGGAATTGTACACATCGAAACACCGATGAAGCGACGGCAGTCATGGCATAAAACCAACTTCTTCCTAATAACAAGTTGTAATCAAGGGGAGAATTGACTACTTATACATCGACAGAGATGGTCTTACCTCCCAACTAAACAGCTAAGGACTGCAAAATTTCATGAGGACAAAACCTCGCCCATCGAATGCTTGTAACATTGTAGGGGATTGGTTAAGCGTAGGTAATTTAAATCCTTTCCAGAAAGATAATGATATGACACAAGTGGAAGCTCCCTCATCCAAGATGGTGCGGTGAATCTGTTGGTTAAGAACAACGAAATCAATTTGAAAAGCAATCTGGTGAGAAAGTCATGATTTGAAGTTGTCAAGGTTAAACATGATATTATTTGAGGACTCGGGATCAATGGAACCAATGGAAGCCAATAGAGTTCTATGTTGACTAGGGAAATGTTGCATAAATTCAAGAGTGAACATAGCACACAGTGCTTGAGCCAAATCTTCAACAATGTTGTAGTTTTGGGTGGCACGTGAACTAGGATTAAAATTTGATTTGCGGATAGTTCTCTTGGGAGGGCGTAAAGGAGAGTCAAAAGTAGTTTCCTCTATCTAAAGTGATTGAGATGGAGGACTAATAGACAGAGGACTAATGGAGGCAACATATGGATCCGATGGAGTACCATTAGTGACCTTTTCTTTATTAGGTTTATCCAGTGTGTCGTATGTGGTAGTGTGAGTGGTTAAACCAATCCCATTGAACATATAAATATGAGCACTCGTCTAGGCTTCATCACTAGGAGGGTGGCTGGAACTGCCCCCCATGGGAGGGGTAAGTTCTTGAGAAACCATGGATTGTTGCTGAGGAAAAGGTTGTGTTAACACGGTGGCTTGTGAATTCCCTTTGAAAAAAATTTCAACTTCATCATGATCTGGACAGTCTCGGGTGAAATGATCTTTACCACAAATAATACATGGGAATTTTTGTTTTCGTTGTGGTGGATTTTCAGCAGCAAGTGGTGGAGTTTGTGTTTTGGGATGTTCATTATTATTATTATTATTATTTTTGGGTTTATTTTTTGTTTTCTTCTTACCCGTGGATTGTTGTGAAGAGGCATATTGAACTGCATTCACCTCAGATATTTGAGTTGGGAGGGAGGTAGAGGAGAGTAAATTCGAACTGGGAATGGGTGTTGAAACAGAGCAATTTATTGTTCTGGTCGAATGTGATGTAGATTGGGTTTTTACGGTACCGATAACTCCATATGCATGTTCCATGGACGAAGGTTTGAATGGATCGGTAGGAGTATGGGTAGCATTTGGAATCAACTCATACAAAGTACCAAATTGTGAATAAACCAAGTCTAGGTACTGAGCTCGAGCAATGGATTCTTCCTCAGTGACTATGCCACCCATGGTGACGTAACGACAAATTGGGGGTAAAATATATTTATTAAACCACTATGCCAATAGTTGGTCAGGAATGGTCGCTTTAATCAATCTTCGTCGTCATCTCCACTCATGAATGTGATCAAGGATATGCATGAAGTTCATTTGACAAAGAGAGGTTAAAATTTCAGTACCCATCTCGTAATGGATGGGTAATTGAAAATTCATGAGAAAACCCATAGCAAGGGAGTTGAAATATTGAAAATAACCACGTGGGAGTTCAATGTACCATTTGGCTGCAAAGCCCGTAAGTGTGTGCTGGAAGAGACGAAAATGTATAGAATCATCCATCAATGAGTTTGATGAAAACCATAAATGAAATGTCATCACATGGTTGTTTGGGTCTTCTCCAAGTTTATCGTCAAACTTGGGGATGTCAAAAGTTAATTTAGCAGGAATTACTGGCCAAAAAGGAAAATGCAATATGGGATCATTTGTCAACTGAGACAAGTCTGGGAGATCTAGAGTGGAAAGGAAGGGTAATTGTCGATTAACCTGAGGGTGATACTAGTGTGTCATAGGGACATCATTGGGGCCATAAATTGGTTGAGGTGGATAATTGTATCCAGTAGGCCCTCCATATATGATTGTTGTTGACTAGTATAGGTAGGATTTGATGGTTTTTTAGGAACATTCATGAGTAGGGTGAAACCCGGTGGATTTGGAGGAGTATTAGTTGGTTGATTCGGTTGTGGGGGATAAACAATATGCCCTTGAGGGGGGTAAATATTTTGTCCCTAAGGAGGGTAAACATTATCCCCTTGAGGAGGATAAACAATTTTCTCTTGGTGAGGATAAGATTGTTGTCCTTGAGGACCCTAGGTGGGATTTGGGACACCTAGATAAGGTTGTCCAAAAGATAGTCCAGAAGGAACAGGATTTGATAATCCTCCTTGTGAGTTATGGTATGATTTCCCCCCAGGGTAGGGTTGATTAAATGTACCTTCTGAAGGTACTCCCTAGGATTGCGAAGGGTTTCTAGCAAAAGAAGGTTTCCCCCTTACCATAGGTTGATTTACAACTGTGGTTTGACTAGTAAAGGGAGATTTTCCTCTAGAAGGAACATGCAAAGGCACCAATCCCCCAGGAGAGGTAGGCCTGCTAAAGGATGGTTGTCCCCCAGGAGGGATAGGTCCACTAGATGGTGGTTTCCCCCTAGTCAGGATATGTCCTGCAGTTGGTTGTGTATGTCTGGCAAGGGTCTGCATTCTCTGTTGTAAATGCGTTCCAATGGGATTTTATGGAACATGAGGAGTTGTAGTGTGAAAAGGTGTTATGATGGGAGTAATGGTTGAAGTGCCTTGTGTATGAGGGATAATTATGACTCCAGCATTGAGGTGAACTTGTGTTGATGTAACAGCAGGGTCAATGACCTGTTCGATGGGATGATCAATAGTTTGACCAGATGGTCCTGCCTCAGCAGCAAGAGGGTCATGAGGATTAAGAGGTTGTTGAATATATTCAAAATTCTCATAAATATCACGTCCTAATGGATTCCTCCATACAGAATAGGAAGGTGTTTGATGTGGATCTACTGCGTCGGTAGGATGAACATGGGTCCTAAAGTCATCACTAAAAAACGGTTATGTGGATCCCATGTATGTCTCAGTAATGGGTCTCAATGGAAAAACAGAGGCTTCTTCTTATATAAGATTATTGAACGAGTCTAATCAAACCAGGAGTGGTTCAATAGGAGATTTTGATACAGGTGTAGTATGAGGAGTGGGATCCTCAACCATAGCCAAGGCTCTTTCCAAATTTCCCAACAACGGAGTAGCAGCACTCCCAGCGTTAGAGCGATTTTCTACCTCTTCAAGGTAGATGTCTTCTCGTGAATTAGGAGGTAAGGGTTCATAGCCTTCTTCCGAAGGAAACCCTTGAATCCTATGTGATCTATGAATACCTTTATCATCTACAGGATCAATCTTGAAAAATTATTAAAACAACAGCACACACTAAAAAATCTATAATAAACAACAAGCAAACAAACCTTCTCTCAATGACCGTACTAGTTGGTGATGAAATCCAACATCGCATGATCAAGTCGAGAAGGAGCTAGGATATGAGCGGGTGGAACAGTTAAGATGGTGACCTTCTTAATGGACTTACACCTTGGTGCAAGCTTCCACACAGTAATTGTGGATTTACCCTCCAAGGAGCCCGAGTGAGTTTGACCACCATTTTTTCCAGGTATAGTGAAGACTTCCCTTCACAGTCACCTTGTGTAAAGACCCTAAATATTACGGCTACTAAAGACACCAACTCACAGTAATCTCCTGGGTGGGTACATTCAACAGTCTAGTCCGAACGTATGGGTAGGATATCAAGTCTTAAATCCTTCGAGAGAACTGAGGACAAGTGGACTGGTAGAACTCCAGAGGACCCCGAACGGATTCATAATTCATGAAGTACCGAGACCAAATGAAGACAATTGGACCTCAAGAAGAACCCACAATATACAATCTTACTACTACGGATGGTTAAACTGCGGAGGGATAATATTTGTGGCTCTCCCGAACGTGACCTAGTGCGTAACCCCTGTGTGAGAGGGGGATCCCAAATAAGATTATACAACAATTGGATTTTCTCTCCCTATCACAAGATTCTAAGTTTTTTTTGAATGATTTGGAGAGTTGTACTCACAGCCTAATCCAAAGCATTAATCCTAGTCTAATGTTGTTGGAATAATCTAAAAATAAAAAGTTTCTAGATTGATTTTAATTAGCGTTGATTTTTGTGGTTGTTCTTTACTCAGAGGTGAATGAGAGTGAAATTGATGATATTATGACTCGATTCCCAAAAATGCATAATTAAAATGATAAACAATTGTTTCTTTCAATGAACATCTACTTATGGGAAGGAGAAGAGATTTTCCTTTTCACTATCAAACACAAAAAATGCAGATATTTCATGCAATTGTTTTCAACAAGAATCCAATTCAATGCTAAACTATCCAGAAAATGATTCTAATATCCAAAAGCTAACCATGAAAAGATATCTCTTTGTTTTAAATATGAACTTTATTTGATTTGATTTGAAGCTTCTTATGCCAACTAGATTTCACTATTTGAAGTTTTAGACAATTGGAAGAAAGTATCATATAAACAGAAAGCACACTCTCACAATGATCAAATAAGAAGAAAAACAAATTTAAACTTTTAAAAAGAAAACCAAAACTCAAACAAAGAAAATCATTTGG
>JASDQU010560012.1:77200-89193 GCA_032191745.1 Picea mariana | reverse complement strand
CTCTTGAACATTGTATAGGCTATTTATGATAAGGAAGTTTTTGCTGGGTTTTCTTCCCCTAGAGGGTTTCCCAGGATAAATGCTGTGTCTCTTGTGGATGTGTATTTCTCAGTGATCTTGTTCTTATTATGCTCTTATCTTATGAAATGCAAAGAACTATAATATCAGCATAAAACATTAACACATATATAGTCTTCGCTTTATTTTGGATAAGATAAACCATGTACAAAACACACTTATTGACCATGTATGGTGGAATGTGCCCATTTCCCATTACAACCTCTTTATCTTAGACACATACTGGCCTGATCACAATACAATTGGTATTGTACTTGAATTATGAAATATACATCAAATATATTGCAAAATCATATTTCTATGTCTGAAAGCATATCTGTTTAGGTTGTTGCACAAAACCAAGTTATCCAAATTCTTAGTTTTTCCTGGTTTGTAATTGATTTTGGACACAAAATGTTTTTATACAATTTTTTTATATATACACATACATGGATCAAGAAAAAAAAATGGTACATGCTTCTAACACTATCTGTTACTCTATTCATTTTATTCTAGTTTATTTACCGTATGTACATATTCCTTGTTTTTTCCTTACATATCAACTTACGTTCATGTTCATTGTGTTTTTTACTTTCCTTCATTGAAACAAATAGGAAAAATGGACAGGCAAATAAATCTTAACCAGAAATGTAGAAGAAAACATACAAAGGTGCATACTTCTAGCCTTATTCCATATCCAATTGTTTTTCATTTACTCTATCTATATTTGTTCCATTGGTTAGCAGCTCTTTTGTTTTCTTTTCTAAGATACTGCATATCTTCCTATATATTAACTTATCTTGTTGTCAATTGTATTTTCTATGCTGCTACCTTGAAATAAATAAATTTGTATTCCATCTTTTTTTCATGTGTTCCTTCGTAGCAACTTGCCTTCATGTCCATTGTATTCTCTATATTGCTACATTGAAAAAAGAACAGACTAATTGAACACCAGGATGAAGCCTTATGTGCCACAACTGAGAAAGATGGAGTACAATCTTCCAAAAGGTATGGAAAGAGTGGTGCCAGTGAAAATACAATGCATATGCCTAATGCACATCCATATCGAGTATGAACAATATACACATGTTCATAGCCACTGTTTCACAAGTGACATGGGCATGAGTAGTGAATCATCGTAAACATCAACACAATGACAATGTTGAAGGTAAGGATTCATAGATTATGCTCTTGCTATGTTTAGGAAACAAATATCCACAGTTATTTATTCTACTATCCCATGGTAAATATGTTTATGTCATTTACACCACATGATTTTTAGTTCAAAAGAACTATCGATAAATAGAAGTGAAACCTCCATCATAGTACAAGGTCCAGAGACTAAGAGGTATGATTACAAAACTCTAATCTGCATACGTTATCCAATTGTACATATATTGAAGCTTGTCATATTTTAGAATATGCTTGCATATAAGAATGTCAAGTCATATATATTGTCTATTGCTTGTTGAAATAAATATAAACAACATCTCTTTTAACTTGAACCAGGTCCTGTTTAGCTCCAACTATATTTCATGGCTGAGAATGTTTTTCCTATAGTTGATGTGTTTCTATCGCTTGATAATTATTAGACTAAGTGTTGTTGTGTGAGGCATAAAGTTCTTTTCTCCCTTTCTTTTTCCTCTTCTATACTTACCCGTTTTTCCCTTTTCTTCTTCTCCTCTATTATCGGTTTCTGGTTCTATACTTAGTCGCATATCTATGCTCATGAGTTCCTGGGGTGGCGTAGTGAGAAATTCTATATCCATCTATATCTTCACATCACGAGTTCGACCGACCACCTTTCAGTTCCATACTTAGCCAATTTTATGGCCGTGGGTCCCCGCGTAGGCGCTATTGAACTCTCATGCCTCATGTTCAAGGTATACATCTTGCACCCAAAAATTCGATGATCTACAATTCGACCCCAGACTCCTCAAAATTGCAAGCCTCACTCTACCTACGATGACTCTGTTTGACCGCCCCACCTTTCCATACTTAGTTGATTCTTCAAAGTTTCGCGGGTTCACAGACTCCCGGGTTCACAAAAGTTTCAAATCATTTTTCACTCTCCTCCATCCCTGCCACCTTCACCCCTTCCCAATGAACATTAATTATGATTTTACTAGTGACAAATCACCACATAGGTTCAAAAAGATTGGCATTAATAAGCGGAAAGCTCGAGGACATCTTCGATTAAAACGCATTAATGGGAGAATATTATGGAATGTGATGATTTTTTTTGTGCCGATCTTGAATTGGAAAAAAATTGTTCGTTATTTTAGTTTTTTTAAGGCATCATCATAGTTAAAATGCAATATTGTGCTAACCCACTGTCATCTACAAAGGTGTTGACATGATGTCCCTCTTTAGTATTGTGCATATATTACAGCTTGCCATATTTGAAAATATTCTTGCATATGAAAATGTTAACTCATACATTTTCTCTATTGTGTATGTGTTTGAGCAAGCAGTGAATCATCGCAAACAACAACACAACGACAAGGCCTAAAGTAAGGATTCATAGATTATGCTCTTACTATGTTTAGGAAAAAAATATCCACAGTTATTTATTCTACTATGCCATGGCAAATATGTTTATGTCGTTTACACCACATGTTTTTTAGTTCACAAGAACTATCCACAAGTAGAAGTGAAATCTCCATCATAGTGCAAGGTCCAGAGACTAAGACGTATGGTTAGAAAACTCTAATCTACATACTTTATCCAATTTTACATATATTGAAGCTTGTTATATTTTAGAATATCCTTGCATATAAGAATGACAAGTCATATATTTTGTCTATTGCTTGTTGAAATAGAAATAAACAACATCTCTTTAAACTTGAATCAAGGTCTATTGAGCTCCAACTATATTTCATGGATGAGAATGTTTTACCCATAGTTGATGTGTTTCTATCACTTGATAATTATCAGAATAAGTGTTGTTGTGTGAGGCATAAATTTCTTTGCTCCCTTTCTTTTCCCTCTTCTATACTTACCTGTTTTCCCCTTTTCTTCTTCTGCTCTGTTATCCATTTCTGGTTCTATACTTAGTCACATTTCTATGCTCATGGGATCCCAAGATGGTGGAATGAGAAATTCTATATCCATCTATATCTTCACATCACGAGTTTGACCGACCGTCATTCGTTTCCATACTTAGCCAATTTTATGGCTGCGGGTTCCCCGATAGGCACTATCAAACTCTCATGCCTCGTGTTCAGGGTATACATCTTGCAGACAAAACTTTGGTGATCTATAATTCGACCCCAAACTCCTCGAACTCGCAAGCCTCACTCTACCTATGAGCTTGTTGAAATAGATATAAACAACATCTCTTTAAACTTGAATGAGGGTCTGTTGAGCTCCAACTATATTTCATGGCTGAGAATGTTTTTCCCATAGTTGATGTGTTTCTATCGCTTGATAATTATCAGACTAAGTGTTGTTATGTGAGGCATAAAATTATTTTCTCTGTTTCTTTTTCCTCTTCTATACTTACCGGTTTTTCCCTTTTCTTCTTCCCTTCTGTTACCCATTTCTGGTTCTATACTTAGTCGCATTTCTATGCTCGCGAGTTCCTAGGGTGGAGGAATGAGAAATTCTATATCCATCTATATCTTCACATCATGAGTCTAACCGACCGTCGTCCATTTCCATACTTAGCAAATTTTATGGCCGCGGGTTCCCGAGTAGGTGTTATCAAACTCTCATGCCTTGTGTTCGGAGTATACATCTTACACCCAAAACTTCGGTGATCTACAATTCGACCCTAGAATCCTCGAATTCGCAAGCCTCACTCTACCTACGATGACTCTGTCTGACTGCCCTGCCTTTCCATACTTAGTCGAATATTCAAAGTTTCATGGGTTCACAGACTCCCAGGTTCACAGACTCCCAGGTTCACAAACTCCCAGGTTCACAAAAGTTTCAAAGCATTTTTAACTCCCCTCCATTCCCACCACCTTCACCTCTTCCCAATGCACATTAATTATGCTTTTACTAGTGACAGCTCACCACACAAGTTTGAAAATATTGGCATTAATAATTGGAAAGCTCGAGGACATCTCCCATTAAAACGCATTAATGGGAGAATATTATGGAATCTGATGAATTTTTTTGTGTCAATCTTGAATTGGCAAAAAATTGTTGGTTATTTTAGTTTTTTTAAGGCATCATCATAGGAAGAATGCAATATTGTGCTAGCCCAATGTCATCTACAAAGGTGTTGACATGATGCCCCTCTTTAGTATTGTGCATATATTACAGCTTGGCATATTTGAGAATATGCTTGCATATGAAAATGTTAAATCACCCTTCAAATTGGAACATGGTTTGCATTTGGGCCACAAAAAATACTAATAAAATAAAATAATATGAATAATATTGAATTAAATATAAACAAATTCTCTTTGAACTTGAACTTGAGTTTGTCGAGCTCTAGGTATATTGCATAGCTGAGCATGTTTTCCCCATAGTTAATGTTTATGGCCATGAGTTCCCGGATTGGCGCTATTGAACTCTCATGCCCCTTGTTTTGTGATATACATCTTGCACCCAAAAATTTCGTGATCTACAATTCAACCCCAAAATCCTCGAACTCGCAAGCTTCACTCTACCTACGATGAGTCTGTCTAGGTCCATCTGACCGCCCTGCCTTTTCATACTTAGTCAATTCTTCACCTCTTGTTGTCATAGATCTGCGCGTTCGTGGACTCCCGTCCATCCCCTCCACCTTTGCACACTTGCCAATGTAAATTTATTATGCTTTTATTAGTGAAAACTCACCACATAGGTTCGAAAAGATTGGAATTAATGAGCGAAAAGCTCAAGGACATATCCCATTAAAATGCATTAAACCAAAATTTACGGGAGATTGTATTTTCATCCTCCAGTGTTCATTTTAAATACTATGAGGACACAATTACTGTCACATGTTGCAATAAAAAAAATCTTCATCAAAACATTATCTTTTCTCACAGACACCCCACATGCACCCCAATCGCCTAAACTGAGCGATATTTGGATCTACCAACTCAACTTCCCTATTATCGAATTGGTAGAGGTCAATATTATGGGATCTAATTTTTTTTTTTGTTGTTGTGGATCTTGAACTCGAAAAAATTGTTGTTTACTTTAGTTTTTTTAAGGCATCATACCCCGCTTTTCCATACTTAGTCGATTCTTCACCTCCTGTTGTCACAGATTCGCAGGTTCCCTAGCTCCCAGGTTCACAAAAGTTTCAAAGCAGCTTTTTCTCCCATCCATCCCCGCCACCTTTGCACCCTTCCCAATGCACATTAATCATGCCTTTATTAGTGACAACTCACCAAACACATCGAAAAGATTGGCATTAATAGGCAAAAATGTCGAGCACATCTCCCATTAAAACGCATTAAACCAAGATTTACAGAAGATTATATTATCATGCTTTAGCGTTCATTTTAAATACTATCAGGAGCAAAGTAACATTCTCATCACCTTATGGCTGCATCTCGACAACATTTCTATGGAGATACCTTGAATATTTTCAGGCGTGAGGACTGGAGTTTTAAGTGGTCCAGAGCTTATGACTACTACTCGTCCCCTTCTGCCTAGAAGGAAGTTATCTAGATGTCTAGAATTGCACGAGCAGGTTATGTCCCCGAAATTTTTGACTGTAAGGATTTGGTCACCTGCTACGCTGAANTACTTCCCGACCCAACGCCTACTTTCAAGGGAGAGAATTGCAGAGAGTTCTTAAATAATCATGATAATGGATTGGACCTCTTACTAGAGTTCTTAGAGAACACAACAACCGTTCCCAGGGACATGATTAGATTATAGGTTAGTGCATTTAAAAATCCTTTCTGGGAAATTACACGACTTTTCACGAGGATAACGGGACAAGAAAGTACAACCAACATCTCTCAGATGATTTTGCATATTTTATATTTTACGGTGAAGGAAAAAGCGATCTTCGATTGGGGAAAGTTGATTTCCATTCAAATCTCTTCCCAGTTATTGCAATACACAAGGCAAAATAAATTCTTTATGTCATCTTTTTAATTTTTGTGGTAGCGCATTGTTGTCCATTCCCTAGATTATCTCTGTGTAAGAAGGTAAACTACGAATTTGACCTAGTAAACTTCTGGTACCAGATATTATAGAGACACAACGCCTACCAACATTTTTATGAAGTCTTTAATGATTTTGTTTCAGTTTTTAAAGGGTTGATATTTGGAAAGGATTTTACCCGGATGTCTGACCAGGCGACCAATTACCTGGATAGGAAGGGCACACTAGAAAAAATGGAAAACTATAATGTTATAAGGATTTTTGGGTCCAAACAAAATCCTTCCTTCCTTCCATGTCACATATYTGGTACAATGTTTCTTGCTAAGATAGAAAGGCAATGCACCTACTGGTTGCATTTTTTCCATGAAAAGAGAAAAAGGCAATTCATTCCTCTTTCTTGGAAATTCAAGGATTTCATAGTCAAGAATGTGAACAAGATTGATGGTTTCATGAGCCACTTCCACAACTTCAATTTGAAATATGCTAAAAACGTAAAAGGGTTCGACCCTGATGGTATTTTTGTAGAACACCTATTGGTTGTCGGTTTCAACAATTCTTTCATTGAAACTATCCTGAATGAAGATGAAGATAACGCCTCAGGAAGTCCCGCTCATGACATCAACGACTCGGAGACAATACTCAACACTAATGATTCGTACAAGCATAAACGAAAAGGACTATGTGAGAAAAGTTCCCAATCCCTGACCGCCACACCCAAGACTACAACATCTCAATACAACACTCCAACAACCTACCCAAGTAAGAAAGTCACACACATTTATTTAAGCGGAGGATGAGATAAGAACCCTCCCTCCGAAAAAATTTAAATTTCTCACAATCTTCCCGCGAGCAACAAATGAAAAACAATAGTGCAAGAATAGGAGGGACTGATGGGAGAAATTGATATGCACAATCTCTCCCTCGAAGATATGGAACTAGAAATTGACATTGACAAAATGTTCCCCAATGATGACCAGCTAGAGAGCATTGCTCCCCATAACCCTGAGATGGGAATAATTGGGACCAATACCTTGGACGAAGAAGATTCTTTTGCATTTCAGAGCACTGTTTTTGACAACGAATCCAAAAAATTGGTTATTGAAAAGAGAGATGTAAAGAATAAGAAATGGAAATCTCATTCAGAGATGACCCTACAAAACATGCACCCTTCCGAGATCTTCCAGATACACCAAGCAACAGGAGATGCTCTAGACAAATCTATTAGCGACCTTGAAGAAGAGAATGCCAAGTTAAAGGAGTGAATCAAAGAATTGGAGGGAGCTCTAATGCCCCTTCCATTGTTTTCTACTCCTTTGTCAATGATCAGGCCCACCGCACATGCATAAAATTTAAAAGGATCAACAAGCCTTCTCACATCAGCCCGAGGCTATGTGGAAAATAATATAAAGAGAAGAATGGAATTAATAACAAAATCTTGGGAGATGTCAAAGAGTACAGTCTCTTTTGGAACAAGAGTGCATGCTTTTCATGAGTATTTGCAAGCAAATCTCAAGAACGAGCAAGGTTTCTACCTTGATGCAGTTGTACCATTTGGTGTAAAAGTTACTGGTATGACGAAATTCAGAAGAAGAGAGGAGGATATCCCTTCTATGGATCGAATAAACCAACTAAATGAATGCTAGAAAGAATAGGTAAAAAACCTGGATGGTATCATTCAAGCATGTAGCCATGCCATATCTAGAAGAGACAAACTATTAAAGAAGCTAACTGAGATAAATATAGCTGGCAGCACCAATGAAGTCCAAGACCCAAAATTGATATTCAACTCGTTGTTTTTAACCAAGCAAGCATTTGATGATCAAGTTTAGATCTATAAAAGATTGCCATTTGAAAATTTCTATGGGATTCTTGAATGTGGTGAAGATGATGTGAAAAATTGGCTAGTTGGTTATTCGATTAAAAACCAAGATATTCAAGAAGCACTTCACAACCTCTCTGTTGATCTAAGGGACTTGGAAAGTGAATTCTTCAATATAAAAATCCGACATGAAATCAACATGGCGCCGATGAGGAGCTACATCGAGGAGTGGTTCAAAAAGGTTATCGACAAGATTACCAATGAAGGGCAAAGGACGCTTGAGATGGTTCCCATAACCACCGAGGAAAGCCATAAAAGGACATCAGTGAGAAAATGACAAGGCATGGGATACCATCATAGTAATTTGATACTGATCACATTCTTCTGTCTTTGTCGATGTTTTCATCCAATTACTCTACCTCTTTAAATACAAATCTTTAACCACGGATTGACAATTTTCTCTTTCTTCTTGCCAGGTCTTACTGTCTTCCATCACCGACTTTCTTCTTTCTACAAGCTTGATCCTTGTACATCTTTTCTTTATGGTCCACGGGATCCCCAATCCCAGTCATTATGGCAAACACATTTAAATTTCATAGAATATGTACTGAAATATATATTTTTTTACAAATTCCAAGACAATTATTTTGGGAAATATTCTCAAATGTATGTTGTAACCCAGTTTATCTGAATATAAAATATTTGAGGTTGTTGTATGGTGATTTTCAATGTTTAGTATTTATTTATTTTTTAATTTTGTATATATATTTTTTAATTAAATCATTTGCCTGTACAACTATTGATAGATGAATTCAACCTCTTTCTACAAGAATTTAAGACACTCTTTGATTCGTAGTTTAAAATGCATGATAAGCCTTTTTTTTCCCTGCCCAGTACCTTCATTTAAATAAAATCTACTCTATTATGGCATATGCAACTTTCGCTCCTTACATTTTACTTGGAAGAATAATTTGTGATAGGACACACTTTTATGGCGCCCACCCTATACTTAAGAAAGAAATGGGTAGGCCCCTCCTCCTTTAATTCTTAGGGGCCCTAGAAATAGAGTCAATGAATGACACTATTTCAACATGGAAACTCAAGTGTTGAGGTCATGTTCCTGTTTAATATTGTGCATATATTACAACTTATATTTGAGAATATGCTTCCATATACAAAGTGTTAAGTCATATATTTTTTTTTCTATTGCTTATGTGTTTGAGAAAAATTTGTGAGCTAAAAACACCCTTCAAATTGTAACATGGTTTACATTTGGACCATAAATAATCTATTAAGATACATTAATATGAATATAACTGAAATAAATATAAAAAAATTCTCTTTAAACTTGAACCTGACTTTCTCGAGCTCCAAAATTTGCGAGCTGAAAACACCCTTCAAATTGGAACATGGTTTACATTTGGACCACAAATAATCTATTAACATAAATTAATATGAATAATATTGAAATAAATATAAACAAATTCTCTTTAAACTTGAACCTGACTTAGTCACATTTCTATGATCGCGGGTTCCCGGGTTAGCGGACTGACAAATCCTCATCTCCATCTATATCGTCACATCATGAGCCTGACTGACCGTCGTCCCTTTCAGTACTTATTCAATTATCTCACCGCGGGGTCCCGACTTAGCGTTATCAAATTCTTATGCCCCGTGTTCCATGATATACATCTTGCACCCAACACTTCCATGATTTAAAATTCGACCCCATACTCCTGGAACTCGCAAGCTTCACTGTACCTAGGTTCACAAAAGTTTCAAACCATTTATCTCTCCCTTCAATCCCTGCCACATTCCCTCCCTTCCCAATGTACATTCATTATGCTTTTACTAGTGACAACTCACCACACAAGTTCACTTATTGGCATTAATAAGTGAAAACCGCATTAAATCGGTATTGACGAGATTTTGACCGACTGCAGTTGCTTTTCATACCTATCCAATTTTATGGCCGTCGGTTTCCGGGTTGGCGCAATCAAACTCTCATTCCCCGTGTTCCATGATATACATCTTGCACCCAAAACTTCCGTGATCTACAATTCCATACTTAGCCAATTTTATGGCCGCAGGTTCCCGGGTTGGTGCTATCGAACTCTCATTACTCATGTTCTGTGATATACATCCCAAAAATTTCGTGATCTACAATTTCGTGATATACATATTGCACCCAAAACTTTCGTGGTCTACAATTCCTCAATCTCGCAAGCTTCACTCTACCCAGGTTCACAAATATTTCAAAGCATTTATTACTCCCTTCCATCCCCGCCACCTTCATGCCCTTCCCAATGCACATTGATTATGCTTTTATTATTGACAACTCAACACACATGTTCGAAAAAATTGGCATTAATAAGCGAAAACCTCGAGGACATCTTCCATTAATACGCATTAAACCGCAATTTACAGGAGTTCGACCGACTGCCCTTCCTTTCCATACTTAGCCAATTTTATGGCTGTGGGTTCCCAGGTTGGCGCTATCAAACTCTCATTCCTCGTGTTCCGTGATATACATCTTACACCCAAAACTTCGTGATCTACAATTCCACCCCACACTCCTTGAACTCGCAAGCTTCACTCTACCCGGGTTCACAAAAAGTTTCAAAGCATTTATCGCTCCCTTCCATGCCCACCACCTTCACGCCCTTCCCAATGCACATTAATTATGCTTTGATTAGTGACAACTCACCACACAAGTTCAAAAGGATTGGCATTAATAAGAGAAAACCTCGAGGACATCTCCCATTAAAACACATTAAACCGCAATTTACACAAAAACCTTGAAGACATCTCCCATTAATACGCATTAAACTGTGATTTAAGGGAGTCCAAATGATCACCGTTCCATTCCATACTTAGCCAATTTTATGGTCGCAGGTTCCCGGGTTGGCTCTATCGAATTCTCATTCCCCGTGTTCCATGATATGCATCTTGCACCCAAAACTTCCGTGATCTACAATTCCACCCCGCACTCCTCGAACTCCCAAGCTTCACTCTACCGGGGTTCACAAAAAGTTTCAAAGCATTTATTGCTCCCTTCCATCCCCACCACCTTCGTGCCCTTTTCAATGCACACTAATTGTTCTTTGATTAGTGACAATTCACCACACAGGTTCAAAAGGATTGACATTAATAAGCGAAAACCTCGATTAATGAAGTCTTATTAAATATAAATTTACGTTTTATATTGAGTGAAGAATATAGTTTAATTTATAAAACGTAAATTTATTTTTATTAGGCACAATCTTGAGCCTGACAACTTGGGATTCTGACTGTAAATTTGTATATCACGGAACTCCGGGTGTCGTTTGGAGAACACAGAATAATAGAATCCTGGGAACCCGCGATTGAAAAAGTGGCTAAGTATGGAATGAGGAAGCTGTCAGTTAGAAGCGTGATACAAAAGAATGAGTATAAATGTGAACTCGTGAGTCCGCCAACCTGCCACACTGCGATTTATGGGAGTTTGACTGAGCGCTACTTAGCCAATTTTATGGTCACGGTTTCTCAGGTTGGTGCTATCAAACTCTCATTCCCTATGTTCTGTGATATACATCTTGCACCCAAAACTTCCATGATCTACAATTCCACCCCGCACTCCTCGAACTTGCAAGCTTCACTCTACCTGGGTTCACAAAAAGTTTCAAATCATTTATCGCTCCCTTCCATCCCTGCCACCTTCAAGCCCTTCCCAATGCACATTAATTATGCTTTGATTAGTGACAACTTACTACACAGGTTCGAAAGGATTGACCTTAATAAACTAAAACCTCAAGGACATCTCCCATTAAAACACATTAAACCGTGATTTACGCCAGATTATGTTATCAGACATCTTCTTCACATGTTATGTTTCATAATACTTTATGGGAAGATTCCATTTCATACTAATTGCTTTGTTCCTGCCATGTATTTCTGGGTAGATTCGTTTTCAATAACTGTAAATTAAGATACAAGTTATATCTTAAATTACTATTCAATGGAATTTCAACATAGGTTTTAATATTTACAATTTTCTTATCATTTCATTTCTAAAAAA
>JASDQU010560012.1:53469-72624 GCA_032191745.1 Picea mariana | reverse complement strand
ATTCTAATTACCCTTACCATACTGTTAATTTTTGTTTTTTAACAATATTCCTCGTCTCTCCCCATCTTCCAAAAATTATCATCATCAATAATTATAAGGTTCCAACTATCATCTCCATTCCCAAATCTAGTTGGAAGGGACTAAGCTGCCACACAACACTTGTTAATAAAGAGGAGAAGACAAAACCAACATATCCTTATTGTAGTGATTTCTTTTAAGTGAACATCAAATCAATGTTGAATAACTCTTGAAAATTGGTATTTCTGACACATTCCTAAATTATGTTCAATATTAATAAATATATTCCACTGAAAGATGTTTGAGTAATCTCCCACTACTACCAAATAGTTTGATTGTATGTATTTAATGATTTAGGTTAAAGTAATATATCTACCCATACAAATCATAATATCTCTTTCATTAATAATAGAGTGTGGCTAGATTAAAACAAGGGGAAAAAATGCTTAAGAGGATTGTATGTGTTACATCTAAGAACCCTTGCTTGTGATTTTTCCCTTTGCTTGGAGCAATTATGGTTTCGGCTATGGATTCGACCTCCGTAGGGTTGCATCCCCACCCCACCCCCCTCTAGATCATAAAGTAGCATCTTTCCATGCCCTAGTCTTTGCAATGGGGAAGACTGTGAAATCCCTACCTTCTCTATTTGTCAATAAATTGAATGAAATCCCAGAAGTTCCACTCCCTTCCTCATTTTCGCAGCATATGGTGCTAGCCCTGGATAAAACAAGATTGATCGTTCAATTTACTAGAATATGGTCTTCATCTAGATCCATGCCAAACTAGGTCAAAAGTAATTAGAGAGTGTCAATAAAAGGAAAACTCACCCATTAATTTTGTGGAATAGGCTTATATGTCTTCTTATTGGAGGCCATCCAAGAGAGAAATTATGCACTAGAGAGAAAAAATTCTTAGATGTTTCCACTTGGGAAAGAGATATTGTATGGAACAACAACCCAACAAGTGTTAGCAACAAGTTATAAATATGTATAACTATTAACTAAGAAAGAACTTGTAAAAAAGATGGTGAATCCCCCCTAGGGTTTTACAAGTTAGCACTTGAAGTTCACCAAATAAATCTCTAAGTAAATGATAAACACCAATAATCACTTTAGAGATTAAATTTACCACTAGATATGTAAGATAAACTTGTAAGAACAATCTAGAAATGAAATAAAGGCTAGGTATGAATAAGAATACACATTTGAGCTCCAAACCCCAGCCTTAGGGTTTCACCAAATCTGATTTTTAATGCTGCAATTTAATTTCCAGATACAAGAAATGCCTTAAATCAGCCCACAAACATTAGATAAGATCTTGAAGGTCCTTAATATAAGGTTATTTTTCCTCCTTAGAGTTAAATTTCAATAATTTAGCACAAACCCTTGAATATGTTTGTCTAGTAAATAAAATGAATAGTTAACTTTACACTATACAATGAAAGAAATCTAAATAAATATATTTATTTGATTTTTCACCGTTAGATTTCCTTCTAAACAAATAAAAATAAAAGATTTTGAATTTTAGGGTTTTTTGGTTGGTTGTTGGGAGAAGACTGGTACCTTTTCTCTAATTAGGGTTTGTGGGGTCAAGAACTATGCCCCTTTAAAATTTGGTCACTTCTATCTTAAGGATTAGGGTAAGATATTAGAACCCTAAGGGTAAATGAATTCCTCACCTAATCAAGAATAATCTATGAGGAACAAATGCCTACAAGAAGGGATTCCACAACGGGAAAACCTTCACCAACAAGATCAATTATGGCTTGAATAAAACACTTAAAACCTTTTCCAAGTAACCAAAGGAAAGACAAGACAACAAATTGAGCACTTACCAAACTAACAAATGAAGATGGAACAGATAGAAACCCTAGACATCTTCCTTCCAAGTGGTTAATTAACCCTTCAAATGGATCGATATTGCTGGCTAGTAGAAGTCTTGAACATTCACAACAATTATTTTATGCACCAAGAAAATAACCAAAAAAGAGAGAGATCTGAGAATTGACACCATAACCTCCAATAGGTAGATCTTTAATAAATTATATTCTTTAATGATGTCCAACAACAAAAACAAATTGGAATGAGAGGAGAGTGATCCATATTTATGATATAAACGAAATGAATAACAGATTGAATACAATAACATAGAGATACAAAGAACAACTACATATATCCAATGACCAATAACTTCTATTGAATAAATAAAATAGGTTGAAACTGTAAAACAACTGAACTGAAAACAACTTGCTCGAATGGTGGTAGCTATCTCTGAGATAAGATGTGGCTGATACGTGCATCCGTCTGAGTAGAATGATTGCAATGAGGCTCCAGAGGCCTTTTTCACATTACTCGTTAATTCCAAAACCCTATACATCCAAAAACCTAACCCTAGGAGATGAAACACCAAAAGTTGTGTGGGCCCCGATGGGTAAGTTGGTACCTCAACTTCTCGGGGTCATAACTTTTGCATACGACCTACGTTTCAGGCACGGGATAGCCTGTCAGAAAGGTATTTTTGAGAACTACACATTATGCCGTCAAACTTTGACTGTGTCTACATTTTGACCGTGGAAAGCCAAAAAAACACTGTTTAGGGCCCCAAAACGACCCTGGAAGTACAAAAAGATGCACTAACATGAAAAATTTGAAAATAAGCCAGTTGGATTTCTTGGGTGGCCACCAATATACATATGGAAGCTGTGTAGGGCTTCAGGCAACCCCAAAAGTGTAGAACCCACACATACAAATAATTATAGAAGAATGTGTTGAACTAAAAACTGTCAAGAGGAGCCAATTGGAATAGGTGGGTGGCCACCAATATCCACCTGGATCAGTCCTCCACCCTTAGGAAGCAATGGTATCCATTGCGTTCATTGCCCCCATTAGGTGAGGAAATTTCTTTTGAATTTGGTTCTGGGTGAGCCACTTTCCTTGGTGCAGGATTTTCCCTGCCTTGACAACCTGATAAAGTTGGATCCTTTGCTAGCGAGTGCCCTTGACATGTGTGTCCACTATCTAATCAGTGGATTCCTGTTCCATGCTTTTAGGGTTGAGATTTGTTGGTTTCAATTGTTCTGCGATCTCTGAGGTGTCCAATAATGGTGGACAATATGGCCATAGGAGGTTCACATTGAACATTGGGTGCAAGCCAAGGAAGGGGGGAGTGTTGATCTCAAAAGAATTGTCACCCATAGCCTTGGTGATAGTGTAAGGCCCATAGCAAAGTGGACAGAGCTTTCGATGGGGCCCTGTAAGGTGTTCTTTCTGCAAATGTAACTAGACCTTGTCTCCCACCTAAAACTTGTGTGGTACTCGGTGTTGATCATGGCACTGCTTGTACTTAGCATTGGCTTTCTGCAAAATCTCATGGACCTGTTGGTGGATGTGATGAATCCGCTCAATGAATCCGGTGGCTTTGTTGGCCTTAGAATGAACATGGGAAGAATCTCTGTGTGTGGTTGCAAGAGGTAGTGCAACATCAAGGGGACTCAAGGGTTGGAATCCCAACCACACCTGAAAGGGGCTATGGCCGATGGAGCTATGGAGAGCCCTGTTGTAGCTATGTTGAAAATAGTGAAGACTGTCATCCCATGTATGCAGATGCTTAGAGTTATACATGTGCAGGATGTGCATAATCATCCTATTAACGACCAATGTTTGGCTATCGGTTTGAGGGTGGAAGGTAGTGGATTTAGTGATCTTGGTGTCCAACAGTGACCAGAGACTCTACCAAAATGTGTTGAGGAAACTGCTGTCCCAATAAGAGATGATGGTCTGTAGTATCCCGAAATGGACCCACACTAGTTCAAAGAAGAGCTTGGTAGTATCTACCTTTTTGATGATCTTCTTTTAGGTTGTGAGAATCACCATCTTCGAAAAATTATCAACCACCACAAATACGCAATCATTGCCTTGCTTGGTGGACAAAAGACTAGACATGTAATCCATCGAGATGGATTCCCAAGGCATCTCAGGAGTAGGAAGAGGGGTGTATAAGCCTTGCTTATTGATGGATGGCTTGGAAATTGCACATGTAGTGCAAGATCTGATATACTTGCTGACGCCCTGTCGAAGTTTTGGCCAATAAAAATGTTTCTGTAGAACAACCACAATTTTCTCCATGCCAAAATGTCTTGCCATCCGATTGTAGTGAGCCTCCCAAATCAGCTTTGCATGCTCGCTTGTAGGAACAGAGAGATGGAACAGATGGCATAATAGTCCATCCTGAATGTGAAAATCGGTAACATTCATGCCTGTACCCAAGAGTTGATAGGTGGTGGTGAAGTCAGAATATTGTTGATAAATTTGGGGTCACTCAGATGCCTCATTCCCACAGGAATGGAGCATGGTGGTGAGTGCAACCATGAGAGGTCGAATAAGGAAGCTAGTGACACAATTTGTGCTCCCTGTATTATACTTTATGTTGATATGGAACTACTATAGGTATATGGACCACTTTTGATGGTGGTCGTTCTGCAACTTCCCTTGTGTCTATATGAACTATAGAGGCTTGTGATCAATGTGGATGATTGTCTCTTTTCCCAAAATGTAATGTTTCCATTGACGACAAGCTTGCACAATGGAATACATTTCCTTGTCATAGGTGGGGTATTTACGAATGGTATCTAAGAGCGTCTCACTATGGTATGCTATGTGATGACCATGCTGAGTGAGAACTGTGCCTACAACATAGTTGGATGCATTAGTCTCAATCTCAAACGGTTGTTGCAGATCGGGTAAGGAGAGTACTGGAGTTGAGAACAAGCGATGACTTAGATCATCAAATTCTCATTGTTGTGTCTTCCCCCATGTGAAATTTTCCCTGCCACCACCCTTGGTCACTTGGCCAAGGGCCCATGCAATATGGGAGAATCCCGACATGAACCATCGGTAGAAGTTGGAAAGTCCCAAGAAGCTGTGAAACTTGGTTAGTGTGGTTGGGGCTGGCCTATCACGGATGACATTGGATCTTAGATGGATCCACATGTACCCTATTAGAATAAAGTAGTCACCAATGATCAAATTGGCTCTTTCAAAACCAGTTTATAGGGTTTAGGTCAAATTATTACATTCTCAAATAAATTTTCAAAGTAAAATTTGATCGCTTGTTAGTTGGTCTAGGTATGTTATTACTCCTCACAAAATTTCATGTCCCAGTCATCATCACCATTCAAATTTGTTGTGTCATCACTCAAATAAGTCATCACCATCACCTCAGTCCTATCATCATGATTTTCAACGTCACCATTAGGTCACCAGGGTCATGGTTATCATTTTGTCATTTCAATCATAAAGTCACCAAAGGCAGGAGTAGTAACAAAATTATTTAAAAGGTTGGTTTTAAAAGTCACAAATGTTACATGATTGATGCAATAAGTTCAAAAGAGTCCCAAAAGGTAATTGTAAAGGTTCCTAAGCTACTCAAATTAAAAAAAAAAGGAACAAAATTTGTGAAAAAAGAGGGTTTTGTTACATTTGGGAGCAGTGCGACCCTTCTGTGTAGTGCGACCCATGACGCGACGCTTCTGAGTATGGTTGGAAAATTCCATTTTTGGAGGCCTTCCCATGGGTATTTTCTCGAGTTTGATGGCTCATTGGAAAGTAGACACATGGGGATACTTGACCTAGTTTCTAGAATTCAAAATGGACCCCTAAACGTTGGCCAAAAACAACCCTGAACTGGTGCGACGCTTCTGCTAAAAATGTTGTTTTATTATAGGCTGGCGCGACTCATCGGTTTCCTGGCGCGACCCATCTGTTTCCTGGCGTGACCCATCTGTTTTCTGGTGTGACCCATCTGGCATGACATCTTTGGGAACAATTATCAAGCAAATATGGTGGAAAATTCGAAATTTTATGATATATTAAGTATATTTTAGGTTTCTTAGTTGGTTTTTGTCTCTCTTTATGAGGAAATTTGTAATTAATGAGTGAGATATGCTCTCCTTAACTCTTGTCTAAATTGTGGAAACTATTTCAACCATCCTAGTCTTTAGGTAATGATTCATCATTTGCATTTATGATGGGTTTTGAATAGAAATTTGACCTGATGAGATGTCATATTTTGTATTTTCTATATATACACTTGATGAAGTTATTATAAGGGTCAGACATGTGAGAGTGATAACTGGGAATCTAGTGTACTATTTTGACAGTTATAAAACCAGAAGTTGCGGCTGTTGTACAGGGATTCTTGTGTTATGTTTAATGTTCCTTGTTTTTTCTATCTTTTCTTATGTGAATATTTATTATGCCATATTCCTTTCTTCTGATGCTAGATCTCTAAAAATATTGAACACAATTCATTGGATTCAATGCTCTGTTTTATCTGAGTTTTAGTAGCCATGTGTTTATTTTCCAGTCAGTGAATTCATATCTTATGCTCATTAATTCATTTATCTTGAGTTCCTTCATCCTTACACTATAACGATATGATTTTGGGACATTATTTATAGCTACCTTACCCCTTTTGAAATTTATGCGACTAATCCCTCAGATTTATTGTCCTAGCTCCAAGATTTCATCTTCTATTCCAGGAAAACCTATAATTTCAAAACCCTAATTGATTTGAAATATCGAGCCTAAAATCCTTTTGCATTCCAGTTTCTATTATTAAGTGTTACCTTAGAAAGATCCCTCTCTAGTTTGGTAGGACTAGATACCAAACCAAAATCTTGGTCTGTGGTTACCTCTGTTGGTCTCCTTCTCAGCCCTGGGAGTACTAGTGGAGTGATAACATACCCCATGATCATCAACAATGTATCCCACGTATTGGATCTTGTTCATGCCAAAGGAACATTTTTCCAACTTGGCATATAACTTGTGTTTCCACAAAGTGCTCAAAACCCACTGAATATGTTGCATGTGCTCCTCCCAAGTTCTGTTGAAGATGAGGATGCCATCTAGATATAACACCACAAAAGAGTTGGTGAAGGGTCTCAATACATCATCCATCAACCTCATGAAAGTGGCTGGTGAATTTTTGAAGCCAAAGGGCATGACCAACCATTCGAAGAGACATTCTTTAGAATTGAAAGTTGTTTTCCATACATCAGTTGGTTTGATGGGAACCTGGTGGTAGCGAGACTTTAGGTCAATATTGTTGAAGAAATTCCCCCCCTTGAGTTGGTCAAGAAGGTCATCAATTCTATGAATTGGGTATCGATTCCTGACTGTGATTTTGTTTAATGATCTGTAAATAATGCAGATCTTTTAGGTCCCGTATTTATTCTACACCAGTATAATCGGGCTTTCGGAAGGGGATGAGTTGGGTCTGATGTGCCCCTTTTGAAGCAACTCTTGGATTTGACGCTTGATTTCATCATTTTCCATCAACAAGCGATGATATACTAGTCCATTAGGAAGAGGTGCACCGAGGGTTAGATCAATTGGATTCTTGACTTGGAAGTGCATTGGTGCCCCAGTGGGTGAGGAGAAGATGTCTCTGTACTCTTCCATGATCTCGTCCACTTGATTTTTCTACAAAGAGAGGCTATGTGTAGAGGCCACATATGTGGCAATGACCTTCTACTTACTGTGAGCATAGATAAAAAAGAAGACAAAATTCCTGGTCTGTGAGATGACCTTACTGCATTTCTTAGCAGAGATTAAAGAAATAGTGGTAGGCGGCACTACCTTTGGTATCCTGTACAATTGTCTACCCAAAGTAATAATAAAAATGTAGGGTCTAGACTCATACACAGCATGTCGCTTCCACAAATATGGTTTTCCTAAAATAACATCACAAACTTGAAGGGGAGAAATATCACACAATACCTCATCTTTGAAGGGATTGATGCCATAGGGAAGATGACACTGTTGGTTGACACATAGATCTCTTCCTTGGTGAAACCAAATGATGGTGTAGGGCTATAGGTTTGGTGTCATAGGTAGGTCCAACCACTTGACGACCTCTGCTGAGATCAGTTTCTTATGACTTCCGCTATCGACAATGAAATGAAGAGGAGCCCACTTTACCCACATTTGTGACTGAAAGAGGCGTTCCCCTTCCTTTGGTTCTTCTGGTTCACTTGGATGGAATTTGGTGGTAGAGATAGTGGCACTAGGTTTGACATCGATAATATACTTCCCTCCTTATGGATTTGATTCAAAGTCAGAATCTACCTCTGACTCATAAGATTTCATCTCGACCACCAATGATTGCTTGGAACGACATTCTTTGGTCTTGTGCCAAGTGATTTTATGGTATTCACACCACTTTCCCATGTCCTTCTTTGACTTCTCATTACCCTTCTTGTGTTGCGGCTTGGACTGGTTGTCTTGAGAGTGGCCGTGTTTTCTTCGTCCCTTGTTTTGTGGGTTGGGGCCGCCTTTTCCCTGCTTCACTTGTGAGAAGTTTGCAGATCCAAACTCTCAACTCTTCTACTTAAATTTCTACTCGATCTTTACATCATATCTATAAGCTTCACCTAATCATGTGATGTCCATAAAATCCATTTCTGTTTGAATGTATCTATGCAGACAACTATGATATTTGAGCATTAGATGTTGTTCAGATTCTTTGATATCCAATTTGGTGCGCAAGTTATGGAAAATATTGGTGAAATATAGTATTGTCTGGTCCCTTTCCTCAAACAATGTGGTCCATCTTGTGTACTGGTCATCGTAGCTTCCAACAAGATAGTATTGTTCTTTAATGACATCCATGAAGGAATCCCATGTGGGGGCCACCAAAAATATTGCAGATTCCTCTATGGCCCTTTGATTAGAGTAAGTATCCCACTAGTCGTTAACATGGGGGATGTCCTTGAGGAGTGCAAAAGTAATCTTTTCCCCGTCGAAAAAATTGTGGACCGAAAAGTACCCTTCGAGCACATTCAACCATTTACTACAACATCCGCATCTATCAATCCTTCAAATAATAAAATTTCAAAATTTACTTGTACCTTGAAGGGGGTTGCATGATCGCTTGATGAAGATGTGTATCCTGTGGGAAATTGCCAAAGGATTTGTGCAAAGTTGTCCATCATTTCATTCTTTTGTCGCACAAGGGCTTCCTCAAGCAAAATTTTAAAAGGATCTCCTACTCCATAATCTTTCTTCTTGTCCCCCATGGGTTTTTGTCAGGCTCGGTACGACCGATCTTGAAAAGGCTTGACTGGTTCGAGTCCCAACTTCTTGTACCCAGATCTTGTTGGGGACATGCACGAAGGAAATAAATGAAGAGCAGACCACTCTGATACCACTGATCCATATTTATGAGTGAAAGGAAATGAATAATAGACTGAATACAATAACACAAAGATATGAAGAACAACAACATATATCCAGTGAACAATAACTTCTATTGAATAAATAGAATAGGTTGAAACTATAAAACTGGAGAACTGAAAACAAATTGCTCGAATGGTGGTAGCTATCTTTGAGAAGAGATGTGGCTGCTACACACATCCGTCTGAGAATAATAATTACAATGAGGCTCGATAGGCCTTTTTAACATTACTCGTGAATGCCAAAACCCCAGACATCCAAAAACCTAACCCTAGGAGATGAAACACCAAAAGTTATGTGGGCCCTGATGGGTAAGTTGGTACCTCAACTTTCCAAGGTCATAACTCTTTCATACGACCTTTGTTTTATGTGTGTGATATCTCATTGGAAAGGTATTTTTGAGAAATACACATTATGTCATCAAATGATGAATTTGTCTACAATTTTATTGTGGCAAGCAAAAAAAACACTATTTAGGGCCCCAAAACGGTCTTGAAATTATAGAAAGATGTACTGCCATGAAAAATTCCAAAATAAGCTAGTTGGATTAGGTGGGCGACCACCAATATCCACCTAGAAGTTGTGTAGAACCCATGACTACAAATAAGTATAGAAGAATGCGATGAATAAAAAAATGTCAAGAGGATCCAATTGGAATAGATGGGTGGCCACGAATATCCACCTGGATCAGAGAGGCTTTACTTATAGATGGGAATTCTGCATCCTTCTCATTATTTATTATTCTTTATCTCCCTAAAATTATCCTAGGAGAATCACAAAAGGTAATTTGTCATCCACATAATGAAGGAGACTAATTGAAATACAAGTAAAACATGCCACATGTACATAAAACCCTCATGAGAATGGGATGTCCCACAAAAGGAGGGGTCAATTTGGTGTAGATGCTCAGCATTCCCTTGAAAAAGTGTAGTCCAAGTGTTACAAAAATATAATTTCTATGGCTATGGGTCATGGGCCACAACAGAGATGTGCCCTAAAATACTTCTCTCATACTCTAATTAGTCAATTAATTCAAAATAACTACTTGCAATAACTAACTTTTGGAAGATAGGAAAGAGAACATACCTAGAACCCAATGTTTGAAGTCGATCCTGCATGAGGTATTTCACTCCAGAAATCCTTCACAACAATATCCTAAAAATTCCGCAAACAAGGAAGCATGTAACTGCAAATAGGTAGTTATCTGCTAACTAACTAAATATAATCAATTCCATTTGTATGTTAGATTCGAAACAATATACAACTAATCTTGTTAAAAGAATGAATTAACAAAGAGAAATGGACGAGAATGATATTTCTTTTATTAATAACAATAAAGAAGTTCGTTACAACCTGTAACCGCTGTGGCATGGTCCTGGAACCGGGCTCCAAGTTCCTCCACCCAAGGCCTGAGATGACAAGCACTACCTCCAAAGCATTGTGTTCCAATGGGTCCAAGGAAGCAATGACTCTCTTCTTGATGAGATAAGGGGAAACACAAATATTGAAAAAAAAGGTTTTCAGGGGGCATGAAAATCTCAGAAGCAAAGGGAAACAAGGGCTTGATGGGCTATAAGGAAAATGCCATTATAAGGATGCATCTATTTCATATGTTTTTCCTCCATCCCAAAGCTCTCCTTTATACTCTCTTTTGATAGTTGGAGTAGTTATGAACGAGCTACATGAGGCCAAGAGCCTAGGGAACCCATCAAATCCGCCCGAAATATCGAGATTATTATTTTCTTGAGACAATTAAACATGTACATTGGTTGCTAACTGGAAAGTGGCGTATGTATGCAAGTTTATTTAAGGAGAGTCGCGTACATCTAGAAAAATGGGATTTTTAAAGATATGTTTTGGGATGAAAAATGGATTTTTATCCTGCAAGTAGAGAAAGGGATGTAATTGAGGCCAATGAGTCATCATGAGCATATGTGGTGTCAAATGATGCTATAATACATGTCCACTAATGTGTGAGGTCATAAGAGCAATTGATGTCTAAAATACATTACAAATAGTCATGAGATTGTGGAGGGGCCATTGGGTAGGATTAGTTGAAGACCAATCTTGGAATAGTACCTACAACAAAAACAAGTAAGAGACTCTCTTCTCAATTTGGACATTCCCATGCTTGAGTGTGATGTAAGCATGGCCGCCAAATCAAGTACGTTGCATATCCATGAGTAATGAAAGAATAATTGATGTCCATGGCCATGAAAACTATACACAGTCGATCCATGTGATATATAGAAGTAGAAATAATGGCGAAGAGAAAATACATAGTGGATCCATGCAAAAATGTAGATCATAGCCATGAAGGGATACACAATGGAGCTATGTCTTAGATTAAAATAGAGGATATTTGGAACCAATGGAGTGCAAAAACTGATCATCTGCAAGTACCAATGTTAAAGAGGGTGGTACAATCAAAACAAGTCAGGTAGGAGCACAAAAGATGTGATTCTCATACTTCACTCGAAGTCTTCAAAACAATCCATTGTGGTACAAGTCTACACTATGTGAATAAATGTGTTGGAGTCAAACAAAGTGAGACACCATTTGGTTACCAGTCATTGATGTATACCGTTAAAAAAATCGAGACAACCCACCGATGATGATAATGGGCGTCAAGGTACCTAGTATAATCTAGAAAATGTGAATAAATGAGTTGATAGTGAACACCTGATAAAATATATTGAGTAGGGGACATTGATGTATTCCCACTGTCAATAGTGAGGGAACCTGCCACTAATGACTGTATGCCCCAAGGTACTAACAATAACTCTAGATCTCTGTCCCATAGTAAGATGTGTTGATGTCGATAGGAAGAGATCTGTTGGAAGGAAGGCATTAAGGCATCCTCCATTATCCATCATGAGGGGTAGAAGAACACCAAATATTTGGAAGGACTCGAACGAAAAGATTGAAAGTACCAAACCAATGTACGACTCTGGCATGCACCAGATGGAATAACGCATAGTAGATACTCTCTAAATAATATTAAATGATGGAGACTACTGACAAAGATGAGGAATCCACCATTGGGGTCAAATGGAAACCAAGGTACCACATGAATCCCTATGTGTGATAATGGTTGCTGACATCGAACAGAAGGGAAACCACTTATCCAATGACCAATTATTATTTGTCATCTGCTAAGCGTAAGGTTACTTATCAATTATGTCAATAGGCTCGTGGTGGAACTCTAGGTCATACTCTCATAGCAATGTGTCGTACTCACTAAGATCAAAACCTCCAACAAGAAGTCAATGGGTACCTTCTATACTATCACGAGTGGGATACAAAGATACTTATGAAGTTGAGAAAAAATTGACTGACATGGGAAGTCTGACTTGAAGAGTCAAATATTTTTGCAGAATGGTCGACACAGGTTGACTTCCCTTGACCAGAAACATGATACAAAATACGACTTAGGCAACATAGATTATAAACTAGTATATGTTTGTGACATAGGAGGCATTGAAAAACACTCCATATGACTGGAAGAATAACCAATCGGAGGATATTGTGCTAAAAAATGAGAAAAAAGGCCTCCTAAATCCATACTAAACCCAATAATGAGGTGAAGACTTATAATATTGTGTTCTATTCAAGGGAGACATAAGTAGTTTCCATATGTAAAATATTTAGACTCATTCTCATCCTTATTTTTTTGTCTTTTTCATATTATCAAGCTCGAAGAAGAATAAAAGAATGCTATGATATAGTTGAGGAGACAAGTGTCACAACCAATAAAACTAGTTCCAAGTTCAAGGAACATACCTATTCTCAATGCAAGGAAATCATGTGTAGGATATGGACACTCAAGGGAAAGTTTCCTCCAGGGATACATGTGTCAAGTCACAAAGGATAGTATTTCAAGGATGGTAACTTTCTGAGAATGCATATACAATTGGCTATATCACAACAAGTTGAAGTCAACATTAGGCCCAAAAAGCACGAGTGATCAATATGCAATGAAAATACAACTCAACACAACAAATTTTTTGAATCCCCATGGGTAAATGACCAAAAATATATGAGAAGAAGATATGAATCTTTGATGCAAATTCATGGCGGGACTATACAAGGCTTCCGAGCCTACGGAACAATTGCAACATGGGTGCCAAAATGGATGGTAAGGAGCTAACTAGGGCACCCATGAAGAGGTAATCTCTACCATCTGTAAACGACACCTTTAGAGCAACTTGAAGGTATAATGTCGCAACAAATGGGGTTGATCCTAAGGCAATTATGTGATAAATATTGATAAATGAATAATGTAGGTGGAATATAACCTACCCTAAATGTCGGTAAAGATTACGATACCTACCGAAGAAGTTGAAAAAATTCCACCAAAAATAAAAATATTTGTGGAAAAGATATCTCTCAAGGATAGCTGCACAAGAAAACATCTCCATGGTACTTACATTAGTTTAAACAGTGTAAAAATGTTAAAAGGGGGTAAAAAATTATACAAAAAGGTAGAAAAAATGGGTTAAAATAGGTGAAAAACTCAATTTTACCATATCATTTCACTTTTTACCATTTGGAGAGAATTGGGAGCCCTTTTTACCCTTCAACCTTATGAGGATTGGTACAGGACGAACAAAGCTCATAATCCAAAACTGCTTGGACCAGTAAGAGACCACTTCCTCTTCTTCAATTTCATCCATAAGTTTTTCATTTTGATGATTTTTTGAGTGTAGAAATGTTTTTTAAATATCACACGAAGATGTACATGACCTTGCTCAACACGGGCACGTACATACACTACTGTCATAACTGATAGTCACATACATCTGCACAAAACCCAAAATTCATGGATTTAACTCAAAAAAAGTTTGATGTTTGCAGGATGGTGATAGAATGGAGGGACAAAGAACATGGAGAAGTGGATAATGAGGTCATGGATAACCTAGAAGCTCAACAAGCCTTTTGCCGATGCAAACTTTACAAATTATTTCATTGCAATGGGATTAGGGCACAACGAAGATTGCTTGAAGCTTTGATTGATTACTGGGAATTTGAAGCAGATGCTTTTATGATCAGAGGGAAATCACTAAGAATTGAGATGGATGATATATATTTCCTTATTAGGATTCCTTGTCGAGGGGATGTGGTGAGCTTGAAGGGAAAATGTTCCATTGGTTTAACGATCAATGAATACATTTCTCTATATTGCTCAGTCGAGAAAAATAAGTTTGGGAGTCAACTCCCAATAAGGCAAATAAAGAATCTTGGTCTAAAAATCATTGTGTTGATGATTGCTCGAATTGCAGGATTTGCCTCATTACATCAAGCTTCAAGAATGTGATGTATTATGCAAGAGAATGCTTGAGGAAAATATTATATGATTGGATTACCACGCTTCTGACATTCATGAAGGCCCAATTTACAGGATGCAAGCGAGGAAAAATGAATAACTTTGTCCTTGGAAGCCTCTTGTGCTGCTTTTTCTTTGAGAGAATACCCATGATGAGTCCAAAAGTGGACATACATCTACATTTTGACATAGATGATGTGATGAACCCGTGGATCAAGGTACTTCCCAGGCAGGGAGGAGGACATCTAGGTGATCCCTAGGATGATACATTTTTCACTTGGTGGGATCACAAAGTAGTTGCAATCGAGGATTATTCTTATGCATGGATCGACTATTACAACGACCCAGAGATGCCTATTCCTCCTGAAATTTCCTATGGAGATATCAATGAAAGATTTTTTCTTTTTGACTTATTTCATTTTTATATTTTTATGATTAAAAAAGAAATTTTTTTGTGTGGACCAAGATAATAATATGATTGTTTGATCATATATATGTAGGACCGAGGTGACTTGATGGATTTCCTCTGCATGGATGACGTGTTCATGATGGCTAACCGCGTGGAGATGCTGAGAGAGTCTTGGATAAAATCCAAAGGAATATGGAGAGATTGGTGCACCTGATGCCAATGCTACAGGTTGAATATTTTTTGAAGCACATTCAACGACAAGGGTAGGGCCCTTGGGACCATGATTTAGAGTTCATGTATATTTTTTATTATCGGTCCCGATAGAGGAAAATTGAGGCTAAAATCCTTTTTTGGAACATGAATTAAAGAATTATAAATTCTTTTAACATGAACATAAGTAATATGATATAAAAAATGCTCCAACAAATGTAACCGAAGGAAATGACAACATAGAATAGGGTTGCAAACACGATATTCATCGTTAAATTGGGATACTACCAATCGAGAGTCTAAACAAATTTCTAAAGATTCAATTAAACAATAAATAAATATACAACGGAATACATTCATATACATGTAAATAATACCATAACAAAGAGCACTTATCTTTATAAAAGAAGACACCAACTGGATTCAGGCCAAGGAATTTCCACCCAACCACAGACACTACTGTTCCAAATCTCAATAGCAGTGTCACCCCCAAGTTAGGGCTATGAATTCACAAGGATGGTTCCAAAATGTTACTTGGCTTCCCAAATCAATCAACACTCAAGCTCTAATAGTTTTCCCAGGACTCGCAGCAATCCAAGTACCCATCTCTCTTATACCCAGCCTGCACCACCCAAGAGAATGGACCCCCACCCTTCTTTGCCATGTAGTCCCTCAGGAAGCCCTTCTCCTTCTAGGGCTCCAATGCAACTGGTCCAAAATTTCCATGCTGGAAGTCTCAGGACTCGCAGCCGTGAACAAAGTTGGACACAAGCCAACGTATCTCATCCATGCAGGCCTCAAGTCATGGTTGGGTTACACCAATGACCTCTACAACCAAAAATACCATGGCTACTCTTCAACAGTTCGTTTCCCTTTCCCCAAGACAATACACAGATGAGAAAGGATGAATGAGTGATAGGTAAGAATGGAATGAATGAATGAGTGAGAAAGTGAGTGAATGGATTAACCAATGAATGAGTGAATGAGCGAACCCCCTAAACAGATCAGGGGCAGGTTTAAGTAATTCATGGGGAATCAAGAACCTCCTAGCCTTCCCCCCAAGAAGCTCATGTAACTGATCCACTCCCTTAGACAAAAGGGTAATCAAAATAGGAAATAAACATTTAGCCCCTCAAGTCCCCTCTCTTGTGAAATCATAGTGCCCTATAACTCTAATCCTTGTCCATCTAGCAAACAATGATGTGTTTATTATTAATAATGATCAAAACATTACATTTCTTAGGCACACTAGCCTCTTTTAATTGTTTGGTCCCTCTAGCCTCTTGAAAATTTAAAAAATACATTATTTAATATGGGGCTCAAAACCTGAAAGTCTCCATCTATCTCTACCTGAATCATATGCCAATCAATAACATGGTTAGGATCATGTACATATTTCTTTATCAAAGAGACATGAAATACATTATGCACATTCATGGAAGCAAGCAATGCAAGCATGTATGCAACTAGCCCTATTCTGTTAAATATTTCAAATGGAACACAGAATATGGCTGCCAGTTTTGTACAACTACCCAATTTCAAAGAGATTTTCTTGGGCTTCACTTTCAGAAGTACATGCTCCCTACTTTAAGTTCTCTAGTTGTCTTGTTCTTATCTGCATAAAATTTTTGTCTATCCTGACTTGCCTTAAAATTCTGCTTGATCTTAACCATCAGGTCTTCCATATCCTTGAGCAACTCTGGCCCAAGTATCACTCTATCTACTGGGTTGTCCCATCTCACTGGAATATTACATTTCCTACCATACAAGGCTTCAAATGGGCTCATTCTCAATGAAGCTTGATACCCATTATTATATGAAAAATCAACCAAGTGTAAGTAATCTTCCCACTTACATGACTTATCCATCACATACATTCTCAACATATCTTCAATTACTCGGTTGACCCTCTCTGTTTTCCCATCTGACTATGGATGGTATGCTGTGCTAAAGTTTAGATTTGTACCAAATCCTTTAAACAATCCCCTCCATAAATTGGAGGTAAACTTTGTATCTCTTTCCGAGACAATTGTCCTAGGTATCCCATGCAACCTAACAATCTCCCTCATGTAAACCTCTACAATATTAGTCGTTGTATGTGTTGTTTTTACAGGAACAAAATGAGCAGCCTTTGTTAATTTTTCAACCACTACCATGATTGAATCATGTTGTCTTGCTGTCCTGGGTAATTTAGTTATGAAATTAATGGTTATCATTTCCCAATTCTTCTCTAAGATTGATAATGGCTGTAGCAAACTAGCTGGGTGCTTATGCTCAACCTTCACCTTCTGACATTCCATACATCGAGCGATGTAATCAAGAACATCCTTTTTCATTCTCTGCCAAAGAATTGGCTTCTTATTGTTGTAATTGTTTTCTAGTAACCGAGATTTCCAGCATAAGGAACATCATGCATTTCCTTCAAAACCAAATTCCTCAGTTCTCCATAACTAGGAACATAGATTCTATTAAGTGCATCTATAAGTAATCCATCTTCCTTTATCTCATACTCCTTTATTTTCTGTTGTACATCTCCTTACTGTAAGCTTTCCTTTATCTATAGGTAATGTTGATTTGTAACAAGATTATCTAAAATTATTCTCTTCAAGTCTGACTGATGCATACTGACACCAATATCATGCATGAGATGCACTCTTCTATTAAGTGCATCGAGAACTTTATTCTCTTTTCCTTTGATATGCTTGATATAGAGGTCATAATCACTTAAAAATTTCAACCATCTTGTTTTCCTGGCATTCAAGGTTGGTTGTTCAAAAAGATACTTCATGCCAATGTGGTATGTTCTTAATTCAAATCTCTTCCCCATGAGATAGTTCCTCCACATATTCAAGGCGTGGACAATGGCAACAAGCTCCGAGTCATGCGTTGCATAGTTCCTCTCATGTTCCTTAAGATTTATGGAGTCATAACCAATGGCATGACCATTTTGCGTGAGGACTCCCCCAAGTCCTTCCTTACATGCATCTGTACATACCACAAAAATTTCATTAGGGTCAGCAATCTTTAACACAGATGCACTAGTAAGTAATTCCTTCAACAGATTAAAATTCTCTTCACACTTAGGTGTCCATTCAAATTTAGTTCCCTTCTTTTGCAAAGAAGTGATGGGATGAGAAATCTTAGAGAAACCTACTATGAACCTTCTGTAGTAACCAACTATTCCCATAAAATATATGACTTCTGACACATTTCTGGGTGTTGGCCATCCTCTAATGGCTTTAATCTTCTTTGGCTCTATTGCTATGCCCTGCTCTGAAATAATGTGTCCCAAGTAATGGATCTTCTTTTGATAAAAAAAATACTTACTCAGATTGGTATACAACTGATGTTCTCTCAGCACTTGCAATACCAGTCTTAAGTGATTATCATGCTCTTGTTCAAACTTAGAATAGACAAGTATGTCATCCAAGAACACTATGAAAAACTTATCCAAATAATTTCTGAATATGCCATTCATTAAGCACATAAAGACAGCTGGTGCATTGGTCAGTCCAAATGGCACCATTACAAATTCATAATTCCCATACCTGGTTCTAAAGGTTTTCTTATGAATGTATTCTTCCTTGATCCTTACCTGATGGTATCCTGACCTCAGGTCAATATTTGAAAATATCTTTGCTCCTCTTAGTTGATCAAAGAGGTCATCAATTCTGGGTAGAGGATACTTTTTCCTTATAGTATACTTATTCAGTTGTCAAAATTCAATACACAGCCTCAAGGTTCCATCCTTCTTTTTGAAAAAAAGTACTGGCACTCCCCAAGGTGGAACACTTGGACGTATGTACCCTTTCTTCAACAATTCCTCCAACTGCGTTTGTAATTATTTTAACTCTGGTGTGCTCATTCTGTAAGGTGTTTTTGACATCGAGGCAGCTCCTAGCACTAAATCAATTGAGAAATCTATCTCCCTTCTTGGAGGAAACCCTGGTATTTCTTGG
>JASDQU010560012.1:10752-22218 GCA_032191745.1 Picea mariana | reverse complement strand
TTGTATTCGAGAGCCGAAAGCTTAGTCAACCTGAGAGGTTGTACTCCATTTATGACAAGGAAATGTTGGCAATCATGCATGCCTTGACCAAGTTCAGACAATATTTGGTGGGCAGCAAATTCGTGGTCAAGACCGATCACAACAGTTTGAAGTATTTCCTTGAGCAGAAGGACCTTAGTGAGCACCAACAAAAATGGGTGATGAAGGTACAGGAATTCGACTTTGACATAGAGTATGTCAAGGGGAAGAAGAACATTGTGGCCGATGCACTATAGAGGAGACCTGCGGCATGTTCTTTGATGGAGATTTCAACAGATTGGAAATCCCACTTGTTAGTGGAATATTCCAAGAACAAGTTTGCTTGTGAGGTGATGGATGGGCAGATACAGGATGATCGGTATAGGGTCATTGACGATGTCATATTTTACAAAGATAGAGTTTACTTGGTGCCAGATTCAGGGCTTAAGAAGAAGATCCTCAAAGCAGTTCATGATTCACCTCTAGCAAGCCATCAAGGGTTTTTCAAAACCTACAAACAGATCAGAGAGAGGTTCTCATGGAAGGGCCTCAAATAGAACGTTATGAGACATGTCAGTGAGTGTGTGACTTGCCAGCAGAACAAGTTAGAGCATGCTCTTCCAGCGGAGCTATTTCAACCACTCCCCATTCTAGAGTAGAAATGGGAGAGTATATCTATGGACTTCATCACCGGTCTACCCAAGGTCCAGGGTAAAGACTGTATCTATGTAGTGGTCAACAGATTGACCAAGTTTGCTCACTTCTATGCTATACCGACAGAGTACAACACAATTCAGGTAGCCAAGCTTTTCTTCAGGGAGGTCTTCAAACTTCATGGGTTGCCGAAGAACATCGTCAGTGACAGGGACAATCGGTTCATAGGGACATTTGGAGAGAGTTGTTTCGGTTGGTGGGGACAAAGTTGACACCTAGCACCAGCTATCACCCTCAGACAGATACAGATGGGTAGACCGAGATTGTCAACAAGTGGGTTGAAGGGTATTTGAGGAACTATGTAGGAGGACAACAGAGTATGTGGGTAAAGTGGTTACATTTAGGAGAACATTGCTACAACACCCTTCCACATGTCCATTGGTATGACACTCTTCTGAGCATTGTACGGATATGATGCTCCCACTTTGGTAGACTTGGTCTTCGGGGAGAGCAGAGCTCCCAAGGCCAAGGATTGGATCATAGAGGGTTAGGAGATCCTCAAGTTGTTGAAAGAGAACCTGCAGACGGCGCAAAATTGACAGAAGATAAGTGCGGACAGGCACAGGATAGAGCGCAACTTTGAGGTTGGAGATTTGGTTTTCTTGATACTCCAACCCTACAGATAGTCATCTCTGAAGAAGAGTGGGGCCGAGAAGCTCAAACCCAGATTTTATGGTCCTTACAGGATCATGCGCCAAGTAGGCGAGGTTGCTTACGAGCTAGAGATTCCAGAGGGGAGCAAGATTCATAATGTGTTCCACGTGTCTTGCCTCAAAAAGGCAGTGGGACAATTCATTAGCACATCAGAGGAGCTTCCCCCGTTGGATGGAGAGGGACAGTTAGAGTTAGTTCAAGAGGAGGTTTTGGAGTTCCGGGAGCGGAAACTGAGGAGCAGGGTCATCAGAGAGTGGTTGATCAGATGGAGAGGGCATCCAGTAGAGGATGCTACTTGGGAGAGCGAGCAGGTGTTGCAACACCCTAGACTGGTGTTGCTTGAGGACAAGCAATTTCGGGAAGGGAGGGTTGTAATGTCCCTTTTCAAATAGGAGCTCCAAAGAGGAGGCTTAATGGTCTAAATCGCCTTGTTAGACTATAGCCAGGGCCAAAGAGGGGTAAACAGGGTTACTAGAGGTCACTCCAGTCACAGGTGTTATATTCAGAAAGTGACATTGAGCTAAAAAGGGTTAAAAGTGCTTTTAAGTCATTATGAGCTAAAAATTGAAGTCAACAATGAATTAGGGTTTCAACAGTGATTTAGGGTTTTGGAAGTCAACAGTGAATTTGGGTTTCAGCATGATTTAGGGTTTTGGAAAGCTATAAAGGCCAACGACCTAATTCATGATTATGCAGATTATGACTTGTCATTGAGGAGAAGAGGCACATCTCAAGAGAGAGAGTTCAATGTATTCCAGGAGGAAGACACCAGTTGGCAGACTTCAGTGTTGAAAGATACACCCTAGTCACCAGGAAGATCATCCAGGTCTTCCATCATTCTTCATTGATTCCACAGTGCTCCCATATTTCGGGTATTATCTTTTAGTTACTTATTTGTATTCTGGCTAAGATCCTTTGTCTGTTGATCTAGTGAGTATTGTCAGTTTATTCAGCCACATTCGACCATTTTGTAATCCACAAAGATATCATAATACAAACTTTGCAATCCTTTGTCGCGTTTATTATTTGTATGATCATTTATATGTTGTAAACCTTTGATCCTACACACACATTAGCAGTGTTTCCTATACTAGCCAAGTCAGGAACATTACATCCTCCACACCAGCGGATGTAGATCTTGGATTGGATATAGAGGAGAACGAGGAGGAGGACGCTGGGAGTGCAGTGGCAGTGGTGGTGCTTTGATGATTTTGACATGGAGAACTATTGACAATCACAAGCAATGAAATTCTTCCATCGATGGTTCTAGTATCTGCCCTATTTCATATTTACCATTAGCATTCCCACATATAATATTAATGACTCAGTTTTTGTTATACATTTTGATTTTGATGACATCAAATGACTTAATGAGAAAACTACAATTTGTGGTTCTAGCTTCTAAACTTCTATTTTATGGCATGTGTATTGAATATTCTAATTTCTTGTGTTGATCATCATTGATTTNTTAGGTCTTATATATATATATATATATATATATATATATATATATATAACATGTCCCCTGTCCTCATGTCATGTGACTTAGAATGTTTGCAAATACAATTTTAAGTCTGAAAATAATGAGGCAGGACAAATGACGAGCATTAATGTGCAGTCTGAAAAATGGTTCAGTAGCTATGTTAACATTTCTGCTGAAGTAGTATTTTTATATATTTTATTTTGTACTGAATGATGCATGCATTTTCATAACACCTCCTTGAAGAAGAGTGCTTTGTAAGCCATAAAGAGAAATGTATCAAATTGTTTTATGATTTGTTTAGAGAAAAACACACAATCACCGGATTATGTGTGCTGAAAATTATCTACCTAGCAACTGTAAAGAACAATTTAACAGTGGGTGAAAGGCTTCAAATCTCACTGTCGGCATGAGATTTTAGATGGTAAATGAGCATAAACCATGCTACAATGTAAATATATTATAAAAAACATGTTACAATAGTCAAATGCTTAACTGTTTCTCTGTGCTGTAATACATAAAGGATATCAATTGTTCTCCAAAGAGTCTTGATCTTTTCTCCTCATCATTGTAGCCTTATTTTTTCGTCTTAACATCAAAAGATATTCCATTAATTTGTGCTATAGCTTTTTTTAATTTTACAAGTAGATTGATTCTTTCCTCCATTGCGACAAAGGTACAAGAGAAAATTCCCTTGTAAGATTCCTTGTTCCGAAGTAAACTCCTTTCCTGTTTGCAAAAATACACAAATTGACAGTTCAGCATTTCCAACCCTTGCACAATGCAAAGAAAAACAATGGAACAGGGCCACATATAATGTGAATTCATTAATTTAAAAAAATAAAAATTTCTACTTACAAAGTGACAAGCATGTGCCTCTGTAACTTTGTTGTACATCCTTTGTTAACGGCCTTACAAAATAAAATTAGTAAATCCAAAATTGAATCTTTTCATGGGAAAAGAACTTGTGTCTTTATTTATCATGCAATTGACTTTTAGGTAATGAATCATGCTTACGGAACCTGAACCCAAACTTTTTCCCTGCAAATATTGTCACGGAAAGATGTTAGAAAGCCTTTGCACTTAGTTTGCAATTTAGCAAAGTTCCATTATAGACCCTATGACTACACATTGCAAAGAAATGCCAACAAAGCAATCTGATTTTTGTATCTGCAGAAAATTTCAAACAAATTCCAGAAAGCAGAGAATAATAAATCTGTGTTATTGGATCTGCAGGGGAGTGAGGTTGGATCATGTTAGTCTATGGCTTACCTTATCAATCACTAAGTCTTCATGTCACCTTTAGTTGTATTATTCATTTAGGATAATAGTGATTTATCCTCAAATGATGACTACGTGACTTAGTTAGGATTGCCTAGCCTAATCACCATGCAAGGTTTTAGGATCTAGAACAAATCTCTCTATGAGGTGGCATAATCCATTGTACTATATATTTGTAGTATTGGAGTGAATACAATTGAGTTGGCTTAAACCTTTTCCGTAATTTTCTTTTCTATATTTTAACATGGTATGAGAGCTTCTTTATGAAGATTTTTCAGGTCCTATCAAGCTGCCAACTAGGTTTGTCTTTGACCTCAAGTGAGCTCTAAGTTTCAACTGTCAATGAAGGTTTTGCTGCTGTTTTAGGACAGCCAACAGTTCAGGCACTTCTTGCTGATTTGTTACAGTTACATTCACAATTTTAGGTGCTTTAGCATGTAGTTTAAGTCACCAAGGGTTAACACATGCATACTAAAATAAATGTAACACACCTAGAGATCTTTACAGCTGAAAATACAGTAGTTTTACACTCTAACACACACGAAATTTGACACAGGTATTTTTGGTCAACATGACCCTGGATAAAACCCCCCCGGGGGGAAAACCAGTTTGGAATATATGTCTATATATGAGGAGAATAGATGGTGGAATACAACAAGTACAAAATATAGATGAACCTGATACAATAACAGTTTGATCCAAGATGAAATACAAGTCCAAATGTAGCAAGAGTGCCCTAGGATGGTGCGCCCCCCATAAATGCTGCCAAGACCACTAAAATGGAGCCAGATGCCAACTGGAAGCTCTGAACAGGAAACCCCTACATGGTACTTTGATACTAAAATGTAGCCTCCCTCTGAAACAAATCTCACTGCAATCTGAGCCCTCTAAGGCCTCCCCACTACTGATGTGCCCTCCTCAGATCTAGAAGCTCCTCAGTAAATAAACAGGGAACTAAGCCTCCATGATCCCTCCATGCAAGGAGGCACCCAAGCTTTCCTCTCCCTCTGCCTGAAACCTCATCCTCTTGGTCTCTCTCAAACTCTTGGAGTGAACAAATGGGTGAATGACCTCTCCTTGGCCTCTTGCGCCCTCCTTTAGGATAAATAAGGAAACCTAAAATTTGGGTGGATGAGATAATCTCATCCCATCCCTAATCAATGGTTGAGATCATCTCATCTAAATCTGAACTCAAAACCCACTTTACTTAAGTTTCCATAGTTTCACTTTATGTCTATTAATTCACCCACTTTGTGAATTAATCGTCACTTTAGGCTAAAATGACCAAATTTTACTTGATTTAAATCTCCTAAGTCAAAGTGAAATTAGACATAAAGTACCTGGTACAAGGTACAAAGTACTTCCCTCATGTGTTTAGAAGCTCACAAACACAAGGGGACCACTTTCCAAGGTACCCAAATCTCAACACTTTAGTCTTAAGGGGCATGGTAATTCCATGGGAGGCCATCGTTGAGCCAATGAAGAGGAGAGAACCATCCCTGGAAATGTGATGCAGGAGCATCGCCAATTCATCAAGCGAGCCAGCGCGGAAGCGGAATACAGCTGGAAGGCGTCCAGCACAAATTTTTGAAAAAAAAAACACCTTGAAACTGTTGCGTGAACATTAATGTGAAATTTAATGAAGCGCACCTTGTACATTGTAAATGGACCTTGAGTGGATAGCTCTCGTCCTTTAGTAGATAGACGGCATTTAATTTAGTTAATGCTGGTAGATAGGATTTTAATTCATAGATTAGACAGTTTAGGAGCTGGAGGGAGAACGGATATAGACACCCTCATTGTATCATTGTAACATTATCAATCCGGGAAGAGCAAGAGCAAGCAGAGAACTGTGTAGAGAACACCCATGTACTGATATTTGAATTAATAGAAGAAGATTGATTCAAATTCATGGTTTTGTGTTTAATCCTCTGTTTGTTGATGTTGATATGCTCATGAATGTTTGCTTCTTGTCATACATTTTCTTTTATATGCTGTGTATGTGATTTCATGGTTGAATTGAAGTATGAAGGGGTGAAGGAATGAGTTTCAATTGTTTCTCTATTTGAGCCAGAGATTCCTGCAAGGCGTGCAGTCGAATCGTCCGCAAGGAGTGCGTTGATAGAAGGGTTCAAATAGATATAGCTTTTGTTCTCATTTCCTCGAAGGTGTAGTTGGGTACAGGAGCCGTGCAAGGAGTGCGCAGGCCAGGTGAACGTCCCAGGGTTGCGAACCTGAGTGAGCCTTTGAAGGATTTCTGCTGCAAGTGTGCGCAAAATCGAAGAGTCTCAACACTTAGACGTGTTGAAGGGTTGCCGCAAGGAGTGCATGCAAGGGGGCTTTTTCTAAGGCTCAAAGTCACAGCAAAGCTCAGGAGGGATAGAGTCTTCGAATTCGTCGAAGGATCGCACAGTGAAGTTGTGTTTGAAGTGTTCAGGCAGGCGCTGCAAGTTTGCGCGCAAGTGAACAAGTCTTCGTGGGGAGAAGAACTTGATTCATTTCGCTGAATTCATCCAAAAGGAACGGACGGTCAGAATTCTCCAAGGAGAATTCGCGAATCACCGTGAGCCGTTGGATCTTGAAAAGCTGCAGGGAAGATACGGTGACGTGTTCCCAAGGGGTTCCAAGCTCAGGAGAAGTGGAGCCGTCGATCAAGACCATGAGGATCGTTGGATCCACGCGCATATCGTGGATCGGAATTTCGTGAGTCGAAGCCCCAAATTTGTGCAACAAGAATTGCGATATCGCGAGACGCGATATCCTGACGAACCCTGAGCCGCCCATCATTGAGGACGCGTGTCAGGAGATCCAAGGGAGTCTGAGTTCGGAGAATCGGGGGTTTCGAGAACAGAGTATTCTAGCAGCTCGGAGTCGCGAAACGCGATATTCCGACGGTGAAGTAACGGTGCGGGCCACAGGAAGTTAGTGGAGGACAGGTGGCGTACCAGATCGGGAATAGGAAAGTCCCGAATCCATTGACATTAGGATTCGCGATCCCGCGAATTTCAAAATCCCGATAGAAGCGACGGGAAGTGGAAAGGTCAACTCGCACGTGCATGTCGGAGTTTCGTCACGTCGGGTATCGGGAGTTGGTGAACCATAGTGTTCAATATCGCAAGTAGCGAAATCGCGATAAGGAAAGTTTCGATAGAGGAAAGGGAGAAGTCAGTGTCGACTAGCCATCGGGTCTCGGAGGTTCGAGAGCCCAGTGATAGACCATAGGACTTGCGAAACCGCGAGTTTCGATTTCCCGATAAGTGAAGAAAGGGGAGTCACGTGAAGAGATCTGTGGGTGTGGATTTCCCGACAGGGAAATAGAAGAACCTTGGAGTTCTTCGGGCCAAGGGAAGAGAAGATCCTGTGAAGCGGGTGTGCCTGCGGGTGCGGCTGCGTCAAAATGCGAGACCCTCATGGAGTTGTCGCCTTAGACCTTGGGATAGTTTACACAGTACCATTAGATGAACCGATAGACCTAGGACTTCTTCCAGACTTCGACAGCAAGCTACACTGTCCAGTCAGACATACCTCAGACCACACCTTATAGTACTACCAGGTCCTTTGATCAGTCATCTATTAGGAGATTCTTCCCAACAACCTCGGATGATAGGAGAGATACAGATATAGATACTGAGACCTTTGGCTGGGGAGAAGGAATCCCCCCTTCTGCTCAGTAGTTCACTTCAGGGAGCATTGATTTGAGTCCCTTCAACAAGACATCCTCCTCAAGAGTCTTTTGTTCTTAGTAGCTCTTATTTATATATGCAGCACCACTTAGTAATCTGCTCCTTGCTCTTAGGCTTTAGGTCTTATTTAGCATATCTTAGATTTGATACTTTATGCTTTTCTAGGAGTGGCTTCGGCACTCCCACTTTGTATTACACACTGTTGTACTTAGCAGTCCCATTGACATATTTGTGGTCATTTGTTAGACATTAATAGAATTATGTTCTCTTATCTATAAGAAGCCCCTGCCCCACTTTGAATATGGCAGAACACGAGCCCCTGTTTAGACATTAAACAGAAAGTGAGTGTTTGTTTGGGTCTCAGAGCACAATAAGCATGGGGTGAGTGAGAAGGTAGTGAGCAATGATTGTCAACTGACCACTGAGCAGTGGCTGAGAAGTAGCACAGAGTATTGAGCAATGATACATTGATATCAAGTAGTGGGTGAAGAAAGAAGCCACCAAGCTATCATCCCAAATAGCTACCTTTCATAGGTATTTCAATTTTACTACACTATAATACAACTCTCCACTCAAGTCGATTCAAGTCTCCATAGTAATGTTATCAATACATATTTGAAGGACGAGTGCCCACTGCCCACATGCTTAGGTTTTCAGGCTTTAAAGTTTAAATATAGTGTGTACAATGGAAGCTACAGGCCTGTAACTTAGTCAATTCCATTTAGATTTCTAATTATAATAATAATAATAATCTATTTTTAAGGTCACAACCAAGCTAGACACCAAATTGGTGTATGAGACCCCCTTGTTTGTGGGACAAGGGACCCCCTCCGCCCAACGATTTGACTGGTAAAGTCTACAGAAGTATACATACCCTACCCCTCTCTGGTTTTGAACTTGTGACCTCTTAGGAGGAAACACATGTTCTTAACCATTAGGCCCACTCAAGTTGTATATTCTTAACCATTACAAAGGTAAAATGTATAGCTGTATAGGTAAGTTGTTAATTACTTGTTAATTTCTTCTTCATACATATGAGGCCTTTGTATGAAATATTTGTTGGTGATTGGAGCTTATGCATGCAAGCCAAAGGATTGAACCAAGGTTATCAAGCAAAAACCTTACTTCAATGGTGAATAATTATGTGTGACTCTTTCTCATCCTTGTTATTTAATTTTGTTTGCATTTAGGTATTTCTAGTCTAGTTACTTCAAAAAGTAGTGACTTAGGCTAGTGATATTTTGGTAAGCAATGTTACTTGGTTTAGTTTAGAAATTGATACCACTCTTAGATCATTTCCTTGCATAGTATTAGTTTTGATTTTTCAATTATATCGGATTTTTGTAGCATGTTTAAAGAAGCCCCTAGATCCTTGATTATAGACTAAGTTAGACCCTCCTTATGATGGAAGTGACCACGTTAGTCCAAACATAAGTAGGCACTAGATTCTCCCTCTATCATCCACTCATTTTTCAAACTTTCAACTTGTTACCTTGCTGGAAATTTTATAAGTTCTCTTTTATACATAACATCTAGTTCCTATTTGTTGTGCATTTTAGAGAATTTGTTGTTTCCAAAGAGTTTGCAATTTTAATTTGAAGCTAGGCTAGACTATCGATATAGCTTGGTGGAGCCCCCAGGGTGTAGAACAGTCGGTGATGGAGTGTACTGTTAAGGCACTCTGTTATATAAAGTCACCAGTTCAAAACCCTCGAATTACTTTGTGTGCCACGTGAGGGGCTGCGTTGACATGTGTTAAGTCCCTTATTGCTGTTATAAATTTTATTTACTACTGTTATGTATGGTTGATTTTCTGGTTCAAGACTTTTGTCAAACACTTCACTACTATGCCCTGGTACCCCTGAAGGCTGAAATAAGTTGAAATAACCCTTTTATGTCTTCTGGTATGTTTGTCCTTACTGCTGTTATGTTCTAGTGCCTATTTTGGTTGGGCATTTTTGTCAAACAGTTTACTGATCAGCCCCAAACCACTGTAATAATTCCCTTACTGCTACTGTAATGTTTCAAGTGTACTTCTGGTTCACGGCTTTCATCAAACAGTTTGCTGACATGGTGAAGTCCCACTTTTTCTGCTGCTGTTTGTGTTTATGTGTTTGCAGATTTGTTTCACCATATGGTTTGCAAGTGTAACACAAGGTTTTGATACCAAATATGTTCTTTATTGCATAAATATGGAAAACAGAGAATACAAGTGGTAATAACCTCAACAACCCATTACAACAGTAAATAAAAATATCAGATCTGATCTGATTTATTATTAAGTTAACCTCATAATGTATGCTTGACAGATCTGAGTAAACAAGAGAGGAATAGTGATACATGCTTCTGATATGGACTGAGATCTATCTTCCCCAAGCTGCTACCTGCTGCCAGCAATGAAGGGACGTCCTCTACAAGACCCTATGACCTCCAACAGAAGAAATGTGGCCTTACCCAAAGGAAATATGGCCTCATCACTGAGAAAACTCGGCCCCCACAAGTATGGAATCATTCAGGCCACAAGTGAGGAAATATGGCCTCATCACTGAGGATGGACTCATTCTGGGATGAGGCCATGTGTCATGTGCAGGAGACTCCTGGTGTTGATATGGTTCAGGATCATGCTTCACAGGGTATTGCAGTTCACATCCTGATATGGGACCTAGGGGGCAGAGTGTGTGATAGTTCATCTTTGGTTGGGGCCTACTGTGTGTCCCACAGGTGGACATGGGAACCCAGTATTATATTTGAATGGGTTCAGTTATTGCTTGAGGACAAGCAATATTCTAGCAGGGAGGACTGTAATGTCCCCTCTTTGGGACATCATTATATTACAGAGTGTTATGATGACCAGAGTAGCCAGATGGAAGTTATAGCGAGTACATGGACTATTGAGGGGTATTTTGGGGTCCAGTTTGCATCGCTCATCCAATTGGATCATTATGATCCATTCCGCATAGCTTGGCTTTGGTTCCGTTGCAGTCCGACGATTTCCAAGATTTTGAGTTATTTTGGGCTATAGGTTAATCAAATTCACTAAGGAGGTCATATTGGGCATAATACTTGGAGGAACCTCTTAGTGTAATAGCTCATTGGAATCAAGAGGAACAACACTATAGTATGGGATGATGAGAAGTGACTTTCAGTGGCCAAGGAAGCCACAAGGAGAGATTAATTAATTAATTAATTAATAATTAAATAAAGTAAAGTCACTTTGGAGAGACAAGGTGAGAAGGAAGGATAAAAGAGAGGCAAGGGCGCACCATGCCTTGGGGGTTTTGAGGGTTTTGACTTAACAAACCCTAGAGATCAACTTGGTGGTGAAAGATCCCACCCAACTTGATCCAAGCTTGGTCATGGAGGTGAAAGATTCCTCCCTCACCATTCTACATCAGATCTACTTAGCTTCAAAGGGGTTCTACATCAACCACAGGTACAGAGAGAGAGAGGGCGCACCATTGAGGGTTTCCAGCAAGGGGGACGCATTTGTGGAGCTAGAACAGTTCGATCTAGCCAAGGAGAAGGGATTTTGGAGATTCCAGTTATTGGGTTTTCTTTGTAGAGGGCATAGCCCAATTCTTGGTTCCTCCTGGATGTATTTTGGTGGAGATTTGATTTACATTGAGAGTGGGACGA
>JASDQU010560011.1:38274-54428 GCA_032191745.1 Picea mariana | reverse complement strand
TATTGCCAAACCCAGTATCAGCCATGCCAATGGGAGACTATCAGAAGTATATGCCCAAATTCACAGGCGAAGGCGATGTGTCTGCTGAAGAACATATTGAGGCTTTTTAAAGTTATGTTGAAAACCTTAATATTGAAGAAGAAGATGTTTGGACACGAGTCTTTGTCCAAAGCCTAAATGGCCATGCTAGGAAATGGTTCAAAGAACTCCCTGCTGGTTCCATAGCTGGAATCAAGCAACTGGATGAGACATTTTTGAAACATTGGGGTGACAGAAGAGATTTTGTCTACTATATCACAGAATTTGGAAACCTAAGGAAACAAAGTAGTGAGTCAGTCTCTGATTTCACTAAAAGATTTAACCGGATGTATGGCAAAATACCAGCAGAGATAAAACCTTCAGATGCTTCTACCAAGATCACATATTCTGATGCTTTTGACTCAGATTTCTGTTTACTGTTGAGAGAAAGGAGGTCACGATCATTATCTCTCATGCAAGATGCTACCCTGGAGGTGGAATCAAATATTCTAGCCTCCCAGAAGAGGAAAGGAGATTCTGATAGGAGAAGACCAAAGAATGAGGCCCCATCTTCATCAAGTGTTGATCCGAAACTTGATAAAATGGATAAGATGCTAGAGTCTCTAACCTCTGAGATATCTAAGCTCAAGATCGAAAATAAATAGCCTATGAAGGGAAGAGGCACTTATGATTCTGCAGGCAGGAATCCAAATCAAAATCCGAACAACTTCAGAAGAAATAATCAGCCAACTCAGATCTTTCAAAGAGAAAAGAATCCTACTGAAGATCAGAGAATAAAGGTCCCTCTTCAAAATGTTGTGATGGACGAAGACGAGGGTGAATATCAAGAAGGTGCAGAAGACAACATTCATTATGTTGGAGAAGAGGGAAATCCCATCTAACACAACACGACTATGAGGAATCATTGATGACTGAACAGACAGAAGATAATCTTATTGATGATGGCATTTTCACGACAGAAGATAAGAATAGATATAACCTCCGATCAAAATCTGATACTGCTCAACAAGATGTACCAACCTCTCCTGAAAAGAGCACGTCTCCTGTTAAGCGAAAAGATCAGACATCAGAGAATCAGCAAGCAAATCCTTCAAAGGTGAAAGCATCAGCTCCTCCCAAAAAGACTGTTGCCCTTGTCAAGCATCAAACTCCAGAAAGTTAGCCTCCTATTGAACAGCAAAGCAATCAGGAAGCTCCTTCAAATCAGGTAAAGGTCTCTAATAAAGCTTCTGATAAAGTCCCATATTCATTCAATTTTGAGGCTGAAATACAAAAAATTAAGATTCCTATTCCTCTAGTCGAATTAATGAAAAATGAAATGTTCAAAAGGGATATCGTCAAAACTTTAGATCCCCAATCTGTATCCCTTTCTGCTGATATCCTCAACATATATGATGAAAAGCCAACCATTACTCTGGGCCAAATGATAGAAGACAGAGATGAAAGCTGCCCTCCCTTTTACATCTCTTTAAACATTCATGAGAAAACACTGCATAACTATTTGTTGGATTCGGGTGCTTCGCACAATTTGATGCCAAAGGCGGTCATGGATGAGCTTGGGCTGGAGATCACCAAGTCTTATCATGATCTTTTCTCTTTTGACTCTCGGAAATTCAAATGTCTTGGGATGATTAAGGATTTGGATGTAACCTTAACCCAAGCATCCATGAAGACTATGGTGATGGATATAGTAGTGGCTGACATACCTCCTAAATTTGGATGTCTACTATCAAGATCATGGATGAAGAGGCTAGGTGGCACTCTTCAAATGGATCTCTCCTACGCTACTATCCCTATTTTTGGAGGGGTGAACAGAAGGCTATACAGGGAATATCAGTTGGCTTATGTAATCAGTGACGAGAAAAATCCATCCAATCATCCTATCTATTCGGTCGACACAGGTATGGGATCTTGTATTTTGCAAATTGATGATTCATTACCTGATACATTGCTGCTCAGAAAGCCCACAGTTCAGCCCACAGAAACAATAGAAGACAATCTTTGGACCATGTTATTTGACGGTGCTTGCACTAAAGAATCAGCAGGAGCCGGAGTGGTATTGATTTCCCCTTCCAAGAAAACTTCTCATTTGTCCTTTAAACTTGATTTTAAAGTGACTAATAATATTGTTGAGTATGAGGCACTACTTCTGGGGTTGAATGCAGCCAAAGAAAGGAAGATTAAAAAATTGCAGGTGTTTGGAGATGCAGATCTGATTATTCAGCAGGTGAATAAGTCCTTTCAAGCAAAGCATGTCAGGCTGAAGGCATACAGAGATGAAGTGTTGAAGGCAATTCATGATTTTGTAGATTTTAAAATTTCATTTGTACCTAGAGAAATGAATGAATTGGCTGATTCATTGGCTGTGTCAGCTTGTGCATTCATACCCCCTCTGCCTCATAAATTGACTTACGAAATTCAAGTTAAATATAGGCCCTCTCTCCCTGATAATGTAAAATTTTGGAAGGTTTTTGAAGACGATGTTGAACTCACTAGATTTCTTGCAGTGATAGATGAGTTTGCAGATCTACAGATCAATCAGGAGAATGAACATGACAATGAAATTGAGAAGCCAGAATTCAGAAGCAAAATCGTAGCACATGAAATAGTTTAGCTATCTACCAACAGAATTCCTAAAGGTTTGGTCCCGTTAGAAAGGTTGTTCGATAATAATGATGTGGTTGTCAAATTGGAAAGTGTGGAAAAAGATTCAGAAGTTTTGCAGTACAATGTAGCTAGCGAACAAGATCCTAAGTATGTCAACTTAGCCTCACATTTGACTAAAAAACAAAGGGCTGATTATGGAGAATTGCTAAAGGAGTTTGCTGACATTTTCGCTTGGCGATATGATGACTTGAAGACTTTTGACACAGAGGTAATTCATCATAAGATTCCCTTGAATAAAGACACCAAAGCATTCAGGCAGAAGCTTAGATCCTTCAATCCTTTGTTGTTGCCTACAATGGAAAGGGAAATTAAAAAACTATTGGATGCCCGCATCATCATTCCCCTCAGATATTCAGAATGGATTGTGAATCTCGTACCAGTCAGGAAGAAGAATGGGGAGATCAGACTCTACGTCAATTTCAGAAATTTGAATAAGTGCTCTAGGAAGGACAACTACCCTCTGCCCAAAATGGAGCATATTTTGCAGAAAGTGTCGGGATCAAAGGTGATGTCTTTTATTGATGGGTTTTTCAGATACAACCAGATTGCTATCCATCCGAATGATAAGGAAAAGATCGCTTTTACCACTCCATGGGGTATGTTTATGTATGAGAATATGCCCTTTGGATTGATGAATGCAGGAGTGACATTCCAAAGGGTGATGTACATTGCTTTCATTGGAGAAAAAGATAAATTTGTCCTGATATATCTCGATGATATCATTGTTTTCTCAAGCAACCATGAACTTCATTTGCAGCACTTAAAAAGGACGTTTCTGAAATTTCGAAGGTATGGCGTTTCTCTTAATCTGAAAAAATCAAACTTTGCACTTAAGGAAGGGAAATTACTTGGGCATATTGTCTCAGCTGATGGGGTGAAAATTGACCCAAAAAGGGTAGAAGCAATTAAAAATCTGTCTCTTCCTAGATCAAAGAAAGACATTCAGTCTTTCCTTGGGACTATAAACTTTGTCAGAAGGTTTATAGTAAACTTCGCAGAACTCACAAAGCATATCATTGCTATGTTAAGAAAGGACTCCGAGGTAAAATGGACTGAAGCAGCCAGACACTCATTCAATGCCATCAAGGAAGCCATCACAACAACCCCTGTTTTGATTAGCCCCAATTTCTCCAAGGTATTTTACATTTTTTCATTTGCTTCAGGTGATACAATTGCAGCAGTACTCTTGCAGAAAAATGCCAGTGATCAGGAACAGTCGGTTGCCTTCTTCAGTAAGGTCTTGAGGGACGCATAGGTAAAGTATGAATTGTTGGAGAAACAAGCGTATGCACTTATCAAGTCATTGAAAGCTTTCAGAGTTTACATCCTTCAGGCAAAGGTAATAGCTTCCGTTCCCTCCAGTTCAGTTAAAGATGTGCTGATACAACCCGACATAGATGGAAAAAGGAGTAAGTGGATAGAAAAGTTGATTGAATTTGATGTTGAAATTAAACCAGCAAAACTTGTGAAGGGTCAGGGCCTTGCCAAACTTCTGGCAGAAGAAAATTGTAGGCTGCTCGAAATAAATTTGGTAAGTATAAATGCAGATAACGTTCAGTCTTCAGAGGATAAAGCAGGTGAAGAAATGCAGGTCTTAGCTCACATAGCTGATTGCAAATGGTACAGTCAAATTATTTATTTTCTGCAAACTTTATCAGTCCCATCATATTTGACAAAAACACAAGGAAGGGCTTTGAAGCTCAAAGCCATAAATTTCTGCATCAATGGCAACTTACTGTTCTAGAAAAATCCAATAGGTTTATTATTGAGGTGCATAAACCAAGAAGAAGCAGCTAAGGTCATGATTGAATTCCATAATAGTGAATGCGGGGGTCATCACTATTGGAAAACCACTGCACATAAAATCTTAAGATCTGGTTACTACTAGCCATCCTTATTTTCAGATGTGTGTGATTTTGTGAGAACATGTGACAAGTGTCAAAGATTTGAAGGCAAACAACAACTGAAGTTCCTTCCCCTCAAACGTATAGTGGTCACAGGGCCTTTCCAGCACTGGGGCCTGGACTTCATAGGTGAAATTCATCCACCTTCTAGTGGTCAGCACCGATGGATCCTTGTTGCCACCGATTACTTTACAAAGTGGATTGAGGCTATTCCCACCCAGAATGCCAATCATACTTTCATCATAAATTTTCTGCAAGAAAACATATTTGCCAGATTTGGCTGCCCTAAGAGATAGTCACTGATAACGCTGCTGCATTCAAAGATAAACACTTGGTGAAATTGTGTGAAGAGCTGGGAATTCAGCTGGTACATTCCACTGCTTACTATCTCAAGGGAATGGCTTAGCTGAGTCATCCAACAAGAGTTTAGTCAGAATTATGAAGAAGTTGCTTGAGCAAAATGCCAGAGGTTAGGATTCCAAGCTGAAGTTTTCCTTGTGGGCTGATAGGGTTACATGTAAGAAATCAATTGGTACATCTCCTTTCAAGCTGGTATATGGTACTGAGGCCATATTTCTTGTTCAACTTGCATTGCCGGTTGCAAAGTTTTTACAAGAAACTGATTCTGAACCAAGTGATTTGACCCGGAGAATTCATAATTTGGTAGAGCTACAGCAAGATAGAGAGCAGCTTTTGGAAAAAACAGAATTACATCAAGAAAAAATCAAGGAGATCTTCGATAAGAAAGTTAAATCAAATGTTTTCAAAACAGGGGATTTAGTCTTAAAGTGGGATGCAGCAAGGCAAGAGAAAGGGAAACACGACAAATTTGAGGCTCTTTGGATAGGTCCTTTTGTCATAACAGCGGTGCAGTAGAACAATACCTTTGTTCTCCAAAATATTTCAAGCGAGGAAGTAGCAGGTGGCCCTTTCAATGGGCGTTTTCTGAAGACCTATTTTTCATAAGGATTTTCTTAAAAGCCCTGTTCTACTTGTACATATTCTTTTTCAGTTTTGTTTTCTTTGTTTCTGTCACTTGAATAACTCCATGCCCAATGGTACCAGCAAAACTATTTTTCAGATTTCTTTTCAATTTTGTAATAAAGGCTACTAAGTCTAGCTAGGTTCTTGGTCACCTCATAGGGAGATGCCCATCCCAGTTGGAGCCAAATGTTAGCTCTCAAAATGAACCCGTCATTATGGTTGCATTTTCTGGTTGATAGCATGGCTATTGGTAGTGTTTTCAAATTTGGTTTTGAGTTTTCTAAGAAGTAAGACTTAGGTTTTGATTTTTGTCTTAGAAATAAGACGACTCATAAAGGTCTTCTCTTTTAAATTTTCATAAAACGCTTTCAACAGCTAACGTGTGTTTTAAAGGAAATGGTTAGCTGGTGAAAGTGGTGAGTTTCAACAGCTAAGGAGCATTTCTCATGGGTTGTGCGCTGGTGAAAGTGGCAATTTTCAACAGCCAAGGAGTGTTTCCCACGGGCCGTTAGCTGGTGAAAGCAGGAATCACGTGCATTTTATCCACGTTTTAAAAATCTAATGATGATATGATCATCCCACGTCATGCAATCAAGAATGATGCGCTGGTGAAAGTGGATAATGATGGAGACTCGGGTTTGCACGTCGAAATAGGATCACAAAGTGGATCTTGTTCAGTGATGCATGCTTCACACTCATGGCGTCGAAAATGGCGAATTTGAATCCATTATCGCAGGTACAGGAGCTGTACTACCTAGATGACAGCATCAAATTAGTTCATCGCTTCCCCAACACGCATCACTCACAAATGTATGCTAAGTTTCTAATGTTGAAAGACAGAGCCGAGTGCTTTCACCAGCGCAAGACCTCGGCCCGAACAACAGTTTGCAGTGATTGGTGTGCAGAGTCGTTTCGGGTTTTGAGTTGCAGATGGCGAGGAGACGCAGTGGGTATTTACTAAGAAAAGAGTTGGACAGTGTATCTTTCCTACAGACGCATCCAGAAGTTCAGAAACACTTCTCAAACGCAGGTTGTATCGAATTTGTTGAAAGGTTACAGAATGGCTGTCATCAATCCACAGCAGAAGCGTTTGCTAAAACGTTTGACGGGAATAAGGCTTCTGTTGGGTCCTTGGAGATCATTGTGGATGAATCTGCCATCGCTGCAGTGACCAGCTTACTAAGGTCGGGCCAGAGTTGGTTCAAAATGACTGCTACCAAAAACTTGAATTTTAGACCATATTTGAAAGAGGAATTCAGACATAGTGCATGAAAGAAGAGCATGCTAGTTTCCCTTTTAGAGGATGAGTGGCAGGATTTGTTTAAGGGCATCCAACTCTACATAACTTCAGAAGGCAGGTATGAAAAACTGATGTTGTATCACTTCAAGCTTTTAGACCATTTCACAGGTAAAACTCTTCTAAACCTGCCTTTCTTCTTGCACAAGAGCTTAACTAAGGTCTGTAAAAAGATTAGATTTGAACCCCTAAGCATGAAGATTACTCTGTGCCACTTTGGCCTTATTAAATTGATTATTCTGGAGGAGCTAAGACAGAAGGGAAGGACCTGGCAACACTTTCTTTTTTGGGAGGGCTTTGAAACTCAAACTCAACCCATGAATGAACAGGGGAAAGCTGGAAAGAAGTAATTGACTCCTCAAAGTAGCTCGAGGAAGAGGAGAACCCTTCCAGGACCTCCAGAAGATAGAATCTCTGGTGTGAAATCTCACAGGTCAAAGAAAAGATTGAATTTTGAGACTACTACAGAGCAGCCTACAAAAAGGAGAACAAACATCTTAAACCTGCCATATACAGACTCAGAACCAGAGCAAGAAGATGAGAGCCCTGTCATCGAGAGTCCTGAACATTCCATTGAGTTTGCACAGAATTATGAGACCTTTACTCACACCGAGGAAGGGGAAACATCTAAAAGCACTAAGTAGAAGAAAACTCAGAAAATCAAGCATCTCAAAGAAGTGATCGCTCAGCAGGAGGTCTTGGATAGGGTAATAAAGGAAAGATACAAGAAGTTGTCTGATAATTTTGCAGAAACCAATGCTGCATTTGAAAAACTGGCTCGTGATAGTGTCAAGGAAAAGAAGAGGAAACAGAAAATCACCAACGACTATAACAGTCTAAGGTGGCTAGCAAAGCGCCTTAAAAGGAGAATCAAAAAATTGAAGCAAAAGCAAAAATCACACCTAGATTTGCAAGTGCTTCCTCAGGTTGCTGTGAACATGCAAGGGGATAAAGAAGAGACACATTGAGTGTTGATGGAATCGCATTTTTGAGGTGAAAGTTCATTTTGTGCTAAGTCAGAGCTTTCACCAGCGCACAGCGAAATTTTACGACCAATTAGCTGGTGAAAGGCAGCGCTTTCACCAGCTAACCAGCGAATCATAAGGCGAGTTAGCTGGTGAAAGAAGAAAAAGCATTTTTGAAAGCTAAGGATGGAGAAGGTCATTTTTCACAGGTTTTAAAGAGGTCCCAGAGTATCAATGGGATAACAACTTGATCAAAAAGGACTCTGCATCAGAGATTCGTGGGAGTTTTGAGAACCACATGCTAAAATGTTTCCTCAAGTATCGACTATGAACATTGAAGAAATCCAACTGTCAAGACAGGTGCCTTTGCCATGTTTCATAACATCACAGGTTCCAGGAGCTGAAGGTTATAGATGTCAAATTTTGAAGATTGAAGAAAATTCAAATGCTAGTTCAGTTATTAAGTCTTTGTTATCAAGTTGCTTAGTTAGATTTGAATTGCTATTTTTAGATATAAGATCCAAGTTTTTAGGATCTTAAAAACTGATTGTAAAAGGCTATAAATTCCTATCTTTTCTAAGAGACAAGGGTTCAAACTGGGAGATTTTTTGTGCTACTGTATAGACTCTTATTTGCAGAAATAAAGTTCAGTTTCCTTTCGTTTTCAATATCAGAAATATCCATCTTTCCCTTTCTGTACTTTGTTTCAGGTTGTTTTAGTTCATAAAGACTATTATCTCTTTATTGAGCTCATAGACTTGAAGTAAAGGATTTCTCTTTATCTTGCACTAAGCCCTACATTTACTTGTATTTGGCAATCAAGAATAGTGTTCTTCATCCTCTCCTTTCAATTTACTTGATCTGATTATTGTTTCCTGAAAGCACTATTCCTTTAGATGTATGAGTTGTCTGTTACATTGATCATTAAAGACCCCATTGTTCCAAGAACATATACACATTATTTCTAAGTTACCAAGCATCCTTAGCCTACAACCCTAAGGAGTTTCTTGGAGTGATAACACAATGCATCTTCAATTGAAGATAATTCATAGATACAACTATGTGACTATCATTTTAAGTTGTGGGTGACACTAGATCGATAAGCAAAATATAATATTATAGTTTTAATAGCCGAAGAGCCAAAACATAGCTTTATCAAAAAAAAAATTCTTTTCTAGATGCCAAATATCAAACCACAAACACAATTCCTTCCTAATAGGACACACATGTTCTCGTCATGGCTTTGAGAGTTGGGAGGTCCACACTAGAATCTTATAGATTGAGTCATAACAATCTAGTGACATAGAACACTTACCAAAACATCCCCCCTAAATGAAGGATCCAACAAAGTTGAAAGAAAATAATGAATAATAAAACCTATTACTTCACCTCCAATAGATACAAAACAATTTAGCAAACTCGTATGGACCCAAGTTTATCATTCAAAGTACATTGATATCTGCAAGAGAGGATATATTTCTAATAATTATTCCCTTTTTTTGCTCTAATCACGATCTGATCACCTTATTCGTCAAACCTAGAGACTCAAGCCCACTCCCCTTCAGGTATATCCCCTAATGGTTTTCTGAAGAAGTACAAGAAGAAGTACAAGTCTCTACCTCTTATATTTGGGATCAAAAGATTAAACACCTAATTTTTTCTCTTAACGATTGAATTAAGAAGAACGAAACCTATCGATTAATAAATAGGGAAATGGTCAGATCAAAGTTGCAAGAGATAAATCCAAATATGATAGGAAGAACACACATGAAGAAACAAGAACTAAACCAAAATATATTGAAGGACCAAAGAAAGGAAGAATAGTAATAGAGATTAAAATCTCTAAGAATTTGGCTAAAAATAGCAGACAAGAACACTATTTTTTCTTAAACAAGCTAATGCCTAACGAATCCTAAACTCCATTCATGATGTGGCATCCCTATTTTCAAACCCCAAACTAGTGATGTATATTGTAAATGTGATGTATGACCAAGGACCAAGTGATGTAATATGTAAATGATGAATATTTAATATAATAAATAAAATTTATCACCAGCTACAGATGGACACAGATGGAGATTTGGGGGCTTAGTTCCCACAAGAGAGGGAATGGGTCCAAGGGAGAGATTTTACCCATGTTTATTAAACCCAAACCCTTTTCTTTCTAAATTATGCTTACTATGAACCTTCCATTTTCTGATTGAGTGTTCCCAAATCCAATCATTGATTTCATGTAAGATGGTGGGTGTAAAAGCCACATCCCATAGTTATTAGGGAGCATCGAGCTGAAGTACAATCAACATTGGGCAGATTCGAGTAGTCAATTGTCTTTGGAAAAGAGAGGAATATGTATGGGGAGAAGGGGCAGAATTAGTCATTCACGTTTTTGCATCGAGGGTAGTTTTTATGGGGATATTTTTGGACAACAAGAGAGTTATGAGTGCTAAAACTTGAAGACATCCATAGGTGGCATGTATGGTAGTTGTTTAGAGCTATAATTTCATGGGAAGAGAGGCTAGGGGCCTGTGAACAATATTATGTTCGAAAATTGTCAAGAGAAGCAAGTTTTTTTTCCATTGTGTGAATTATTGTTGCAGTTGTACAATTCCTGAGGTCCTAACAAATAGATTTCATATCCAACCTATGTTGGAATCCCTACAGGGGAGTGGGAAGGGCTAAGGGACTATGAGAAGTGAAGGGGGATGCCATCCTTGTGTTGTGCCGGCTGTGGGGAAGAGAGTTGGCAGAGTGGAATCAACTCTGGGGATTGACTGTTGAGAGGGGGACTTTAGCCAGCCTTAGGGACCACCGTCTCTTTTGGATTCATATCCCCGGCTCGGGGGTGACTTGCTATTGAGAACTGGAACAATAAGTCTACAATTGGGAGGAATGTATGTCCTTTGCAACGGGTTGCATATGTCATAAAAAGAGTGTTCTTATTTACTATCTTCAATTTATGTTATTTGTTGATATAGATGTTGTGCATTTTACTCAAAGATATTTTAGGTTTTTGTTGCATGTTGTGAGTAGACTAATGCATGCACATATCTAGTTATGTTTTTGAATGTGTTTAGTTTTTGTTGTGCACATTTATGTACTTGCATTTATGTTTTAATTAGCATGGACCATTGCATAAGTTTGAATGTCATGTTGTGTGTGTTTTTTCTGCATCTAGTTTTGGCATCAAAAACTTTTATTCGAACGTTTTAGCGGTGGCGTGACCTAGCCTTGGACTGGGTGTGTTATACAGTGGTATCAAAGCCACATTTTCAACATCGAGCCTGCATGGGCCAGACTCAATATGCAGAAGTCGAATTGTAGAATTAAAGCTCAAAGGATGCCATCAAATTTATTTGTTAAAATTACTCCAGTCGATTTGGGAAAATTTTATGAGGAATTTGAGAAAAATTATCTTAGGGATTAAAATCCCCAACTTTAACCTCTACTTGGGTATTTTTAGGCCTGGAATTGCCCTAATTTCAAAAATTGCAAAGAAACCCTGGCAAAATTGGGTGAAAGCCCCAATTTCCACTGTGAAATTCAGTGAGAGATTGACACAAGAGTGTTAGATTTCGGGTGTAGGGGTCGAATTGACTTGCATAGGGCCGAAATTGGCCATGAGAAGATAATTACAAAGTTTCACGACAACGCTAGCAAAAATTTCAAAAATAGGCATTTTTGAAATTTTGGGAAATTTTGAAATTTTGGAAAATTTCGGTAATTTTGGTACAATGACGTGGAGGCCACGTGGCAGGTGATGTGGCAGTGGCACGATGGCAGGTCTACGGTGATGGTCGGTGGAAAGTCTAGTGGAAAGGTGGCAGACCACTATGGCGAGGCAACAGACCGTGGTATTGACCGAAACCATAAGTGGTTTCACATTGTGAGCAAAGCGGTTTTCCAAAGGACTTTTACAATGAAAAACCACTGAGGGGTTGACACATATCACTGGGAAGTAAGTGGTATCACATTGTGGGGCACCATTAACCTCTGATCAAGTTCAAAATGTGAACTCAATGTGGGTCGTCGATCTTTCGATCATCTCCACCGTTAGATCTGGGGAGTATGCAGGTTGCGTGCGCCCGAGGAAAAAGGGTGCGGGATGGAACCCGCCTATCCCCACGGTAAATGAATGGGAGCCACATGGAATTTTGGTAGAAGAGGTGGGACCCCTATCCCATCCATGGTCAAAGAAGGTTCTAGGTGGGGATTTGGGTACGGTGGGGCCCAAAATATAGTTTAATTTATAAAATAAAGGTAAAATAAAGAAGAGAGAGGTAAAGAAAGAGAGAAGGAGGAAGGTGATGAAGGATGATGGGGTGGGGTCAGGGTGGCCTAGAGGATGATATTGAATCACCTCAAGGTGCCACGTGGACCCAAAATGCCACATTAGTCGCCATGTCGACAGAAACTAGTCAAACTTCCCAGAAAATTATAATGGTTTTGAAGGTCGTAATCTTGTAGGGGCATTTTGAGGCCCTAAACAACGTTTTTAGGAGTACAAATTTCAATTAACTACAACTTCCAAACACACTAGATACAATTTTTTCTTCTTAAATAAGTGATCTCTATGAGAGATTTCCAACGATCTATTATGAGTGCAAAACAGAGCTCGTATGAAGTAGTTACAACTTAAACAATTAAGGGTATAATTTTGGCACTGATATACTTTTGGAGGGTATAACTTCTTGCTCCGAAATCAGTTTTGGGTCCAGGAGAAATTTATAGAAATCTCATGGACCATAGAAGACATCCATGGAACCATCTTTGGAATCTGGGTACATAAAATGTGCAAGAAGAAAAAGAAGACACCTATAACATACAGGGTTAAAAGGGGAAAATAGTCAAAACTTTTGAAGACCATAACTTTATGCTCGGAGCTCATAATGGGGAAAATGAATATTCGATGGACAGATCTTGAGGAGGATAATCCATCTATTAACCCATAAAATTGATCTAGGTAGTAAATTTTATATTCAACTCGAAAGAAGATGATTGGTGGCATTAAAGAGTAGAAAATTTATGCATTTTTTTCCAGAACTGTGTATATATTGTTGAAATAATGTATTTGCAAAGTGTATTCTAATTATTATTGTTGTATTATTCATTAGATCAATCCTCTATTGTGGATTGATTATGTCGGCTATTTTAAAAGACCAAATCCCCTTTTGCGGATTGGTCAAAACATAACTGTAATAGGCAGAATAAGAAGTCGGCCCCAGAATATATTAAAGAGGCCCCAGAATATATTAAAGGTGGTTATAACCACCCAGAAGAAGTCATCCCTACCAGTGAAGAGACACCTTCATTCAAATGTGTTAGATTTGTATAAATAAAAAGGCTAGCGTCTCATTTAGACACACACTCACTTGTTCATTGTGGAGCAAGTTTCAGAGTTGCAGTTGGAGAAGAGAGAGAGAGAGAGAGGTGCATTCTTGGGAGAGGACTTTCTGTATTTGTTTGAGTTATCTCCTGGCATTATATTGGATATCTATAATAAGGAATTTTTGTTGGGTTTTCTCCCCCATGAGGGTTTCCCAGAATAAATGATGTGTCTCTTGTGATTGTGTATTTCTCAGTGATCCTATCTTATGCTAATGTTATCTAGTGAAATGCAAAGAACTCTAATAATAGCTTAAACCTTAACATGGTTTCAGAGATAAGCTAGAGAGAGCATCTTTCACAAGAGAAAGTGAAAAACGTCATTGTTGTCGTACATGCAAATTAGGGTTGTTTGTTGATGAATTATTTCAGCCCCAAAACCATCTAGAAAAGTGTGCCCTTCCTCAAGGATCACTTTGGCATCCTCAGCGCAAATTTTCAGTGGCTAGATCTCCCGGAAAGTGAAACCCTAGTTTTACAAAGTACCAGAAGTACCAGAAAACTAGAGTACCAAAAGTACCAGAAGTACCAGAGTGCCAGAGGTACCAGAAAACTAGAAGCACCAGTCCAGAAATATGTTGATCAAGTTTGAAGGGGTAAAATTTGGACTTTCATAAATCTGACTGCACCAGCTTACTCGCCTCAGCTCAATGCATCTATTCCCTGGATCAAAATTACAAAATTTGAAGTTTGAAAAATTAGGGTTTCCTCATAAAACCCTAAGTTGGAGTCTCAGAACCAGTTGCAGTATCAGTTACAGTCATAGTACCAGTTGCAGTCACCCTTGAAGTTCTTAAGAGTTGGTGATCATTACCACTGCTACCAGATTGATGCCACACTGTATAGACAGATCATTGGATCATTGGTGTACCTGACTAACACCAAACCAGATATTTGTTTTGTCATGAACACCTTGATTCATTTTCTGGTAGAACCCAAACATGTTCACCAAGTTTCTGCAAACATGTGATGAGGTACCTTAAGGGTACATTAGATTGTGGTCTCAACTATGATGGAGATCATGCTTTCACACTGAGTGGGCACACTGATTCAGATTGGGCTGGAAGTTTCTCTAATAGGAAGAGCACTTCAAGATGCTGTTTCAGTTTGGGATCAGCCATGATCTCATGGCAGAGTAGGAAGCAATCCAACATTGCTCTTAGTACATTGGAAGCAGAATACATTGTTGCGTGTTCTTCCAGCTGCGAAGCTATATGGCTTCAAAAGTTGTTGACCTGTCTATTGACCTAGAGATGGAAGCAAACACGATCCTATGTGACAACCAGAGCTGCATAAAGATGACAGAGAATCTTGTATTTCATGACAAGTCAAAGCACATAGAGATCCGATGTCATTACATCCATGACATGGTGCAGAGAGGAGCCATAAATCTCCAATATGTTAGCAGGGATGAACAGGTTGTCAATGTGTTGACCAAGCCTCTATCTCGTGTAAAGTTTGAGCACTTTCGAGATAATCTTGGTATAGTCTGAAAGGACCTCCCTTGAAAGGGGGAGTATTGTTGTGATGTAAAGCCAGTCTAGTACTATGCTTCCACCTTAATTGTTGTGTTGAGATATGCCATCCTAGTACTGTGCTTCCAACTTAATTGCTATGACATAAATCCAGTCTAGTATTGTGTTGAGATAGGCCAACCCAACATTGTGCTTCCAACTTAATTGTTGTGACATAAAGCCAATCTAGTATTGTGTTGCCAGCTTAATTGTTGTGTTGAGATAGGCCAGCCTAGCACTGTGATTCCAGCTTAATTGTTGTGACGTAAAGCCAGTCTAGTATTGTGCTGCCAACTTAATTGTTGTGTTGAGATTTCAACTTAATTGTTGATGCCATCTTAATTGATGTGTCGTGATTCCAGCTTAATTGTTGTGTTGTGATTCTAGCTTAATTGTTGTTATGATGTGACCAGCCTCGTGTTGTGATGATTTGTTGCCAGCCTCATGCTGTGTTTCCAACCTCGTGTTGTGATGATGTGTTTCCAGCCTCGTGTTGTGTTACCAACCTCGTGCTATGATGATGTGTTTCCAGCCTCATGTTGTGTTGCTAGCCTCGTGCTGTGATGATGTGTTTCCAGCCTTTGTGTTGGAATATTGTTGCTTTTGATGTTGTATCAGCCTTGTGTTGTTATCGATGATGATGATGTATTAGTGTAATACTAATCCATGTGGATGCAGTTGATGATGATGATGCCACTTCAACTTCTTACTGAAGGTGATGATGATGATCCCACTTCAGCCTCTTGCTAAAGATGATGATGATGATGCCACTTCAGCTCCTGAGTCCTTGTTGAAGATGATGATGATGATATTATTTCATCTTTAATGCTAAAGATAATGATGATGCCTCATACCATTGAGGATGATGATGCTCCAAGCTCTGTGTTGTGTTGACGATGAGAAAAACTTCCGATGATTTATAGATACGCCAGTCAATGTTCCAAGATGATATTGATAATGTTGTCCTCTCACCCACCTAATGTTGTTTATGATGTTTTCCTCTCTCTCTCACCTAATGCTATTGTAGAATACCCTTCTTGTTAAGGGGGAGTGTTGAAATAATGTAACTACAAAGTGTATTCTAATTATTATTATTGTATTATTCATTAGATCAATCCACTATTGTGGATTGATCATGTCAGCTATTGTAAAATACTGAATCCCCTTTTGCAGATTGGTCAAAACATAATTGTAATAGGAAGAATAAGAATTCGGCCCTAGAATATATTAAAGAGGCCCTAGAATATATTAAACGTGGTTATAACCACCCAGAAGAAGAAGTCGGCCCTTCCAGTGAAGAGACACCTCCGTTCACACGTGCCAGAGTTGTATAAATAAGGAGGCCAGCACCTCATTTAGACACACACTCACTTGTTCATTGTGGAGCAAGTTTCAGAGCTGC
>JASDQU010560011.1:8422-22722 GCA_032191745.1 Picea mariana | reverse complement strand
ATAACTGCTTTGACTTGGTCAACCTTTGACTTTGACCAAAAAATCAAACTTGACATCTTAGCTTATTGAGAGTACCAGGAGGTGTGCTAGGTTAGGGCGTACTAGACTGTCCAGAAATTAGGTCAATATATTCACTTAAGGTGCCTCAACAAGAGGGTTAGGGTTTCGTTGCTACAACAAAAACTTTGACTGCAACTACAACTGTAACTGAGAAAATCCTCCCAATCTATCTTCTAGTGGTTAGACTGTTCGAAGATAGTGTGGGCCCATAACCTATTAGAAATAATATATGTGCTCATCTAACCATAGACAATATAGAAATATTGTCACCAAACCATAGGCCGAAGCCACCCTGAGCACCTTAACCTTGACAGAGAATGATTCCGGAAGAAAACCCTAGGCCTAATAGCCAATCAATGTAGCATACCTCTCTCTAGATCAAGCATACTAGGTAGAAATTCCAAACCATAACTAATAGAAAGTCCAAGCCTAAACCAAGAATACAGATTTCAGTAGTTGTAGCTGCAAATACTCTCCAGACTTGCGCACTTACCCAGTTTCTGCAGTGCACACTTGTACATTTATGCAATTGCAAGTTGTGTACCAAATGAGATCTGGCTTCCTGTATTTTTATTGTTTTTCCTTAGTTGTCTGATCTGACTTCTCATTCTGGAGCCTAAACACTTAATATTAAATATTTCCTTGAGCCGACTTTTCTTCTAGGGTTATGTTCAATGCTTTAACATTTCTTCTTGCTTCCCAGAATATATTATTCTCGTCAGAGTTACATGTGGAGGTAAATACCTCCCGTAGCTACCATATTATCAACAAACTTATCATTGAGAACTGGAACAACAATTCTATGGTTGGGAGGAACGTCTGTCCTCTGTAGTGGATTGCATATTTCATAAGATGAGTGTTCTTATTTACTATGTTCATTTATGTTATCTGTTGATATAGATGCTATGCATTTTACTCTTATTTTGGGTTATTGTTGCATGTTGTGAGTAGACTAATGCATTTAGATCTCTAGTTATGTTGTTGAATGTGTTTAGTTTTCATTGTGCACATTTATGTACTTGGACTTACGTTGTTTGTGTTATTTTGCATAAGTTTGAATGTCACACTATGTGTGTTATTTCCACATCTAGTTTTAGTATCATAATTTTTTATTGGGTCATTTTAGCAGTGGCGTGACCTAACTTGGGGTTGGGTGTGTTACAGATTACATTCTAAAGTATTATATGTTACCACACTAGTTGTAGGTTTGGAAAATCCCAAGCTAACCACCAAATGGCGACAACTTAGAGAACACCTAACCACTGTCACCTTAGGCAGGTATTCCCGTCACTTTAGAGATGATAGAATCACCTCAAGAGGGGAATCCCGGTGACCTTGGGGAAATGAGATGGAAAGTGAAGAGATGAAGAAAATTCCCTCTATAGGTCAAGATGGAAGATGCAGAAAGGCTTGGGAAAGAATCTTAGTGGTAGCTAAAGATTGCCAAGAGATAAGAACACCTGCAAAGAATGATGTACCTACCCGAGACACAAGAACAAGTCAATTATATATGTATAATGTTAGGTGGAAAAGCAAGTTAGGATTGCTGTCCCTAATTGCAGCAGTAAACAACAATGTATATCAGAAAGAAAATAAGTATGAAAGCTACTAAACAATTGCTAAAAGTCCAACAGACGATGCAAGAGATAAGCTAGATAAACATTAGTAATACTCAAAAAATGAAAGCATGAGACTTTAGCAATGAAACAAGGTTGTAATAAAAAGTTTTTGCAAAGATATTTTTCAGCCTTATGGCTGTAGCAAACAAGTTGTTACAGCAGTAAAATCAATCATCAAAACTTTCCAATAATCCACCCAAAAAATGTGCTAGACTTAGGAGATTACTATGGCAAACTTTTAGCAACTTTCCACGATTGAAGTGCAAGTTATAAATGAAAGTGTGTTAGGGTTTATACATCCCTAATGGCTGAGAATATAAGTTTATTACAGAAGAAAGCATTATCCCTTTAGAGGGGACGCCATAGTGGCTAAGAGGTGCACTAGGCACAAGGAACAAAACCCAAATTGCAGAAAATTGAAATGGCCAAAAATCATGTTTCCCAATGCACTGTTTTATTTCTCCAATGCAATTATACTATTGCCTTTAGCTATTGGGTTATGAATTCAAGTAAATAAAGAGATAACAATTATATTTTCTTGAGGTTGTAAACCCTCTTACTCCCCAAGGCTAGCAAATCCTAACTAGGATATACTAGGAGGGTGTAAACCCTTTAACTTCTCCCAGTAAGACCTTGTGCAATAAATTATTTCTAGATAATGGTGGGGTTGTAAATCCTTATACTCCCCAATAAATCTAGCATATCAAACTTGTAACCAAGCAAATGAAGCATCAATAAGACAAATCCTTACCTAGTCCAAGAAATGACAATATAAACCTCCTCTTATCAAGATAAATCCACCATAAATGCTAAAGAAAAGCTCCAAGAGAGGTAGTACATTATTTCTTCCACCAATAGCAATAAGAAACCAAGAAAAAAGCACAAGAGAGAATAAAATCCCCAAGGGTAGCGAAAATTCCAGCCAAGTACTTCTCATAATGGGAGAGTTATGTTATGAAATGAGATTCACATGATCTATATTTATACAAAATGTTTAAAACATAGTTTGTCCACATAAATTAGGGTAAAACATAAGATAAGGGGTCAACAACCCTTATCTTACCCCTTAAAACAAATAATAATATTTTAATTCTAATTTGCACATAAAGAAAACCCTAACACAAGATGTCACCCCTTCTTAGGGCAACGATTTGGCACTTGAAGCAAGTCATTGGAGTTGGGAATGCATGGTTAGGCCTCCAAAGGCCACGTTTCATTCATATAATCCTTTTCCTTATGGTTCAAAGCCTCCTTCCTTCAAAATGTGCCATATTTCCTCATCACCACTCAAATCCCCCTCAAGCATGACGTCAAGCCCCTTAAGGTGATGTTTTTGGCCTCCAAAGCAAGTCGTTTGACTTGTGAGGGCATGTTGACGTCATCCAAAGTGTTTTCTAGGCCTCCAAAGGCAAGTCATCGTGATATAGCATGTGGGCCCTTGCCATCTAACCTGTGGGCTTCAAGCCCCATGGAAGCTCAAGCTAGGCTTGTTCCTCCAAAACTGTCCACCAAACAAGGTCCTGCAAAACAAATGGGTACGCCCTCCAAGGATCTCAAGTCAAAATATCATGCCAAGTGAAAACCACATCTAATAAACAAGGCACCTAAACATGTGCATTAAACTACCTCATCAAATTAAACAAGTGCTAAAAGACCTTATGCCATTGACCAAGTTTAGGTATGGGAGTGGTGTCATAAAAGTCTTATTGGGTAGACCAAAAGCCTCAAGTAAGGGATGCTCCCAATGATGCCCCTTTCAAGGTCATGCAGTGGATGATGAGGTGGATAAGGGGTTAGACTTCATAGGTCAATGATTTTCATGACATACAAGGGATCATATTATCTCATTTATGGGTGCCTTTGTAGAGGGTGTGTTGCACCTTCATCCTCAATGCAACCTTTTTCCAAGCCCACTTGATGCCATTTATTAATTAATTAATGATCCAAACGCGTGTGCACTCCCAATAGTGAATCGATTAGCTTGGGGGCAGTAACACAGTGTCACTTGAAAGAAGAGGTCCACAAAGTGCCATAGGGGTAACCATCAAAGTGTTATAACGCACTAGTGTTAGTCTTTCATTCAAGTGAGATATTTATCATGTGTTTTATCTTTTGCAGGCCTTCAATTATTTTAAGAGAATTAGTTCATCGTTCTCAAGACTTGTATGGGCGAGCATTTAGAAGGTTTATATTTTAGGGTTTTATCTTTTGCCAACAACCATCCCCTTGAGCCTTCAAACCCTTCTTCCCATGAAATGTGGTACATGCCCTTCTTGGGTCACTAAAGTCAAAGGGCCTAGAAGAGAACAATGTGATGGGAACACATTCAGCGGAAAGTGATAAGTATGGTCGGGAATGGTACGATAACCCCTCAAGGGACCCCCAATTGCATCCCTTCCCCAAAAGTTGGCCACTTACTAGGAAATCGATCACACTCACCAAGGTGAAACAGGGTCAAAATCATAATGTCCAAGCCGACATTCTATAATCAAAAGTAACTTCAATACAACATTCTTAAATTCCTCAAATACTAGGGTGATTACTTGCCACAATACATGACTTGTACCGCATTGACCAAGACCCATGTGCCTTCTAGAAACTAGTTGGTGCGGTGGATGCGCTGACGATGGATCCAAATTGTGGTGATAAAGCGGGCTTCCATATGTGCAAGTGGACACTACTAGCCATGTGGTCTCTCGACACTCCATATCTACAACCTGAGGGCCTCGAGACATCATCTCTTTAGTTATCCCACAAAATGGGGATAACAGTATGGATCTAGAATAGATAATGCAAAGGAAATTACCCTAATAACTAGACACCAATTTGGAAAATTGTACTCACAAGAGTACCTCAAGAACATAACTAATGACAAATCTTCTAGAAAATATCCCTTGCCTAATCACATGAGAGGAAAATGCATAGTTGTTGGCAATATACCAAAGGAAGGAAGGGAAATATTTAGGAGCATGGAAACAAATAAATCCTTAATCCCTAATAGTTACTCAACCCACTTCTACATGCATACATGGTTGGTCACAAAAAATTATATATTGTAGTTTATCAATAATTCAAGAGTCAAATAGAGAATAGGAGGCACAATAAACATTGAATTCTTGCACTCCTTTCAAAAGAAACAAACCCCATAGAATTTGAAAGGTTTCTACTAATTTCACATTGCAATATCTCTTAGAAAATTTTAATTAAAATCATTGCTACTCAACTCAATAAGCATAAAGGGATATTAATTTCAAAAGAGTGGGGAGGCTTTATTGAAGATAAAGAGAGAGTATAAAATATTATAATGGTACAAGAAGCCATTAACAATAGTAAAATCTCAAGGGAAAGGGGTGTGTTAATCAATCTTGATAAGGCTTTTGCTTTACCAATTTCAATGTTTCTTTCTCTTTGAAGTTCTAGAAAAGTTTGGTTTCTTCAAATAATTATAGACTCAATTTGGCCCCTAGTCAATGGACATCCTACTAAAAAATTTAAATCATCTAGAGAGATTTGGTAGAGATACCCTTTCTCCCTATTCCTATATATTCTCATGATTGGAGCTCTAAAAGGAGCATTATAAAAGAGATAGGCATGATGGTACTCTTCTTGAAGTTTGAATAATTAGAGGTTCCAAAGCTTTACATCACTTCCAATTTGTAGATGACACCCTCCAACTGAGTGAGGTATCCCTTGTGAATTAAATATGATAAATAACATATGAAAAACAAGATATGCAAAAAATAAAACTATAAGTAAAAAATGCATTTAATCCATATAATAAAACTAATAATATATACACAAAGAGGGAATTGAGGTGTGGGTTGCGTCGCATGGTTGGAATTGAGCTCAACAAGAATGGAGATATCTTACTAAGGGTGGTCATGATGAGGGAGGTAGTGGTGGTGATGATGTTGATGTTGGTGGTTCCATCACTAGTATTTATTTCAATCCTATTGCTAGTTTGACTATTCCCATGGACATCGCTTGAGACTTATTACCTTTTTTTTATATATTTTCCTCTTTATGTATATATTACTAGTTTTATTATATGGATTATATGCATTTTTTACTTATAGTTATTTTTTTTTTGCATATCTTGTTTTCTTCAATGCCTCTTAAGTGCTCAATGACCATCGATAAAGTTTGGATTTTCTGGCTCTTATGGGGGTGCCTCATCCTCTATTGGACCAACATCTACAAAGCAATCAACAAAAAATATTTAATAAAATTTCTACATTTTTGACATAGTGGGAAAACCTATCATAAATCGATTGTCAACCAACAATGGGGACAACCATCATTGGATGTTATCTTCAAATGGAGGTTGACTCGTCATTCTTATTCAAGGAAAACCACGCCATATTGAATAACATGTTGGTGGTCCATATGGGGGCAGACTTTCACTCCTTCCAGATGTCTCTGGGTCTTGGGCCTTTAACCTATTTCCTTCGTCCAAGAAAGATGAGTTCTTAGTCAAGCAGAAGGAGTTTTATGTCATACTCTAGGACTAAATAATATTTCTACATACATGGATACATAATAAATATGATGGAGATTTAATTATATTAACTATAAAGACTATGAATGCATTTACCTCTATCATTTGGTGGCTAATAAAAGAAAAAAATTGGACATACCACCAATCTATTTATGCATATGAATACGATAAAATACAACCATCATGATGCCTAAGCGTATCAACAACCAAATGAGGTATTCCCCAACATGATTGTGTTGATTACCCCAATTTGGGCATGAACATCTACTATCTCAACATATGAGTGATCGTCAATGTAAAGTGAGGTAGCAAGTCAACCATCATGTCAAGTTTCGAGAGACTTCTCAAAAAATATGCACGAAATCCCAAACTCCTACTAGTTCCAAAAAGTGTTCAAGCTTTAATGCATGACAAAAGCATGTAAAAAATATTGTGCTTATTTATAGAGGATGTGATGATCGATGATTTGATCAACATCAGGCTTGGAATTTGACAGACTGTAGCACGTATTTTTTTGTGAACCCTAATTTGACTGGAGAATAAGAAATCCACACGTCAACAATAACTTGCATCAAATTGGTGAACCTGTCAAATTGACATGAAACTGGGTAGGGTACCCGTCAAGCTCCTAGTAGGTACTTACAGGCTATAGTTATATTGTATAGGCTATACTTGCGGTTGGGTAAGAAGGTGTCGCGTCGCTAGATGTTCCTAAAGGATTAAATGAGATTCACATGGCTGGGCAAGGGCGGTGTCGCATCACGACATGTTCATTGAAGAAATTAATGAGCGTAAATGAAATTGTGTTTTAATTTGTCCCATTATCCCAGACTCGTCTGCGTACAGTTCATTTGCATTTGAATTTCTCATTCTCAATTTCTCATGGGCCTTGGGCCATAATCCTACTCTATGTAATGTTGGGTCTGCTTTGCTTCGATGGCTTTGCTCCTTCAAGTTTTATTTAGTGTTGGGTCTGCTCTACTCCCTTAACTTCTCGGGGTCGGTTTTACTCAGTGTTGAGCCTACTCTGCTCCGGTGGACTCTCAATTTGATCTGCTTTGTTTAGTTCAAAGGGTGTAACTCAATGTCGGGTCTACTCCGCTCATTAACTTCCAAGGGTTTTACTTACTGTTCGGTTTTCTCCTCCACTCAGGTGATTCGATGACACATCGATGGCAATGGATCATCAAGTAAGCTTGGAGATTTGAATTGAATTAGTTAGAATCATGAATTTTGTGAAATAGTTATTTATTTCCTCACAAATTTTGCAGGTTTTATGTCAGTTTAAACCCATTCTCCCTATTATGCTTCTGGTATCGAGAGAGAAAGTCGATCCTATGAAGGGTGGAAGTAAAATATGATTCAAAAATCTAGGATGGGAGAAAAGCTATGACTAATTGAAATTTCGAATGATAAGCCTTGCCCCATAGTGAGGTTGTCTGATTATCAAGCCATCAAATTCTAACTATCCACCTATATTTGGATCCTGATAATGACTTGATTATCCCACCTCCTACCAAGAGCGATAGAAAGATCGATCCCTATAGACTCGAGTACATATTTCTATCACTCGTAAGCTCACTAATATTCCCCCTCTCCTAGAGATGAAGCTTGCTTGAATTCATATTCATAAATCATTATGCTTTGAGTAAGCTAGAACATTGAATGAGATTGGTGGTATGCTTCAACCAGTAAAGGTTGCTCTGATGGGCATTCGGATTTGCTACTATGGGTACCTTCTAGCTAACTATATTGCTTGAAAAATGCTTGAATACACTTTATATTTAAGTATTCCAGTTATTATTTCTTTCCCATCTGCTCCAGTTAGCCTATACTACTTTTAATATATCTTAAATGTTCTAGTGCAGTTCCAACAAGTTATGATTTTGCCATTATTTAAGCTTTTTAAAGATATTGTGGTTCAACCCGAAGCTATATCTCTTCAACCAAAGCTAAGTTCTAAAATTAGGGTTTGAGTTGGGTCATTTCAAAAGGCCATATATGTACACTTGGTTCTAGTAGCTTCATTTATCTATTCCATTAATGTATAATAAGGGTTATTGAATTTGCCAATCTTCTATGGCAGCTATAGCTCGTGCCTCTCCTTGGTATGGATGTTATGTTTCTAGGGAGTATATCCCATACCAAGCTTTGGAATGTCATTTGATATTCCATAGAACATTTTTTTTTTTAAATGTATTTGATTGTTAATAAAAAAATTGAAGCGTCATAAGTGAACAAAAATAATTTAATCTTCAATTTGATAGTTAAATCTTTAAATCATTTATCAAAATTAATTGTTCCACTTAATTTTATTAATTTTTACTTTGATTTTTTTCATAATCATATTAACAGAATTGATGTACTGTGGTTGATCCTTAATCTGGAACCTACAGATCGCAAGGTTGTTTTATGTTAAATGCATTGTATACATGGGCTATGCATGCATGTCATTTATGGTACCCTATACTATAACAATTTTACACCTAATTTTCTTAATATTTTCTTTGGTTTTCTACTCAATCAAATTAACTAAATTGATATGCTATGGTAATCTTTGATTTGGAAACAACATATTGCAAAGTTGTTTTGTGTTAAATTCTTTGTAGACATGGGCTATGACTGTATGTCATTTATGGAGTTACACATTGAATTAACCTGGGTGCATCGCCTTCATCCTTCATCGCTCCTTGATCCTCTCTTGACACTATTGTAGATCAAAAAAATAGCAAATAACACTTTATGAAATGACAGTTTATGAATTCTCATAAAATGTAAAATGAAAGGTGCTAAAATCTTTTAATCATCATGAAAAAAAATTGACAAGCAAAGAGGATTTGAAATTCCAAGCCTGATCAACATAATACAAGAGCTTAGTCGATCCCACAACTAAGGAAAGAGCTTGAGGCGTAGAGGATAACTTTGACCCCCTCATATTCAAACTCTTAAAACCATAAATACTAATTTGTCCCTTGATAACCCTATGTCTCGGAGATGCAATTTCCTTCATACTAAGCATGTATCCCATTTATGGTAAAGCAATAGAGAAATTCTGAAAAATTGGAGCATCTTGAGTCTTGATTGGGTAAGTCGATGATAAAATATATATCATCCCTTGATTAAATGAACTCGCTATTTTCCCAACCTAGATTTCTTGAAGACCTTGATCTATTGATGAATCAAGTGTCATATGAATCATTATTTTCCTTTAATGATATTGCCTCATTGATATATTTAAGGAGGCTAACATCACATAGGAAAGCCATTATATCATTAGTTAGTGGTTGTGGGTATGGGCGTGCTCTCATATCCTCTCTCATGTGAGTCCCATAACCTTACCATATTGTACAAGTTGATTATATGTTTATTGATAAAACAAACTCATTATTATAGAACATCATTCAATTATTAAGTTGTTAAATTAATATAAATTACCTATAAAAAAAATTAAATTATTAGTTTACAAAAGAATCACGAGCTTATGATATTTAGAGCATTTATGTTATGTTGTTTTCTTAGGACATTGATGTTTTATTATTTTATTAGTGCATTGGTGGACTTCTCTCTATAGAGAGTATCAAAGCGCCTTCATTAGTTTTAACTGCATTGATGCCTTGGGTGCTACTAAAGTGGAGCACACTGTCATTGGTAGGCAAGGGATTACAATACTAGCTAGGTATGGTTACTTGCAATGGGACCATGCGATGTGTTATATCAAGCCTATCACACCATATCCTATGAAAGTAAGGGGTGATTGGACTGTGAATTCACGTACACACATCTTTTGTCTCTCATGGGAGTGGTGCACCTTGAACCATAATGTGCACCATTGAATTAGTGGAACCTAATTGATAAGTGTATCTTATTAGTCCTTGTCGTATGCATAGAGGGACTATAGCGATCGATAATTCGTTGACCTCATACTAGGTTGTCCTTTGACCACAAATATTTGCATAATATCTATTGTTAGAGCTAGGGAACTAAAAACATTGAATTTTATATAAAAAAAAGGCACCATATATGTAATGATCTGATTGGATAACAGATTTGAGGTCTTATTGCCATCTTCGCTATTCCCAGTGTTTTATATGTTAGCATATCCAAACTTTTTGATCGTGTACAGTCTTTTTGAATCATATATCTTTCTTATGCATTGCTTCAAGGTGGATTAATGCTAGCATTAGTTCGAAAGTTTGTCTTAGAATTTTATGCTAGCATTGTCTTAGATCATATACAGTGCTTTTTGTATTTGTACTAATCATATTGAAAAATATATCATATCCAAGCTTTATAGTGATCGATAATTCCAAAGTTTATAACGTCCCTACCGCATGTATTTGTATTAAAATGTATTGACACTTTTTTTGAGGTGCTTGAATAGGCCTGACAGCTTAAATGTTTACATGACGCGAGGTCCTCCAACAGGCCTGACAACTTAAATGTTTGCATACCACGAGGTCCTTAGACAGCCTGATAGCCTTAAATGTTTATCTAAATACACTTCTCAGAGTACATTTTTCTTCGAAATTTTCCATACAATGTTGCAGTGATTTTGGACAATATTGTTGTCCACCGCCAGTTGAACAGGCATTGTATCTTTTATCCTTCTTCTAGCCTTGCAATGCAATTTCATCATCGTTGAAGCTACATACATTGTTTACTGGTTCAGTCAGTTCTTCTTCTTCGTTAGTTCGTCGGTTGTTGCTTGTTATTGTTGTTTGGTTCACAATTCGACCTACACTTCTGCCTTTCATCGTTTCAAAGTAAGTTTCCATGCCATAGTTTCATTTTCTATTCCTTCTTTGTTGTTCAATGTTTGTAGTTTGAAAGTAAGAATGTTTGCTTATTTCTACTAGCATGCTCGTCATATGTTTTTGGTTCCTTTTGTGCTTCGACTGCAGTTTCGTAATCGTTGGAGATACATATGTTGTTTACTGGTTCAGTGGTTGTTGCTTGTTCGTTGGTTCGTCGATTGTTGGTTGTGTTTGTTTGGCTCAAGTTTAGGCTTTGGGGGCCCAAGGCTGTATTTGGGCCTGTTTGTGCTTTCTCGTTGGTTTGGTGCTTGCTTTTTTCTTCTTTTTTTTATTCGGATTTGCAGGGTTGGGGTCCTGTGTCAGTAGTTGGAGCTGCTTTTTTTTTGTATTATTATTATTTTTGGAGTGTTTTACGGTGTTCAGCCCCTACACCCATGAGTGGACATGCAGTTGTGTTATTTTCCCTCTTTGGCGAGGTCGATATTTGTTTTACTATGAGATTTTGTTGGTGCTTCAGTGTTGACATGATAGAAAAATAGTTGCATGAAAAATAGTTCGAGAAGTACATGTGAAATTGCAATATCCGTTGTTTTTTTGTTAAAATAAAACATATGCAGGCTGCAGTTATAAACCATGTATGGTGAAATGTGCCCAAGTGACAATACATGTTCTTTATCCTCTACATAGACTGGTGTGCCCACGATACAATTTGTCTTGTACTTGAGATATGATATGTACAACAAAGATTCTGCAAAATTATATTTCCATGTCTGGAAGCATATCTGGGTAGTTTGCCACAGAAAACCAAAATCTTGTATCGTGGGCATAACAGTCTATGTAGAGGATAAATAACATGTATTTCCATGGGTGGAAGCATATCTGGATACTTTTCCTTGGAAAACCAAAAATCGTTTAGCTACGACCATGAAATTTCGTAATATTTTGTGGCTTGTAATATATTTTGGGCAGGGAAAAAAATTACATATTTACAGCTATGGATGGAGAAGCGCAAAGGTTCATGTTTCTGCCTATCTTTTAGACTATTCATTTAGTCTCTTTTAATGTATGTACATATTACTTGTTCTCTGGTGCATACCATCTTCCATTCATGTTCATTGGATTGTGTGCATTGTCACATTCAAACAAACAGAATGGCTGGAGAAAACGAAAGAGTCTTGACTGCATCTGTTGAAGAGGAGATAGAAAGGTACATGTTTGTACGGTTATTTCATACTGCGTTGTTTTGTATTTCATTTATTGTTTGTATATGTGTTCACCTAGTTTATTGTATGTAGATGTTGCGTACCTTGCTACATAATAACTTATCTTCATTACATGTCTTCCTGCATACTAACCTACTTCATGTTCGTTGTATTTTTCCTGCATTGCTACATTTAAACAAACAGAATGGTTGGAGAGGACGATGGACTCTTTGGCGGGAATGTAGACGAGGAATTACAGAGGTGGATACCTGTACTCTTATTTCATATTCCAGTGTTCATTTTTTCATTTACTGTCTGTTCATTTTTTCATTTACTGTTTGTATATTTGTTGTGCTTGTTCTGCTGCTTTGCACCTTCTTCTTTTTTTTCTATTCTTCCTTCAAATATAATATCTTACTCCGTATTCTCATGTGAATCGTATTTTGTTTGTTGTTACATTGGAATAAATAGAATTTTTTCTCTTTCTTTTGCATGTCTGTCTTCATACTAACTTGCCTTCATGTCCATTGCATATTCGACGTTGTTACCTTGGAAGAAACAGGTTGGTTGGACAGGAAGATGAATTGTTTTGTGCAACAGTAGAGAGTTTTGTGGTACAATATTCGAAAAGGTATACCAATTGTGTTGGTAAATTAAATATACAAATCGGGTGGGGGCATATAATAATAGACTAGAAAACGATGACTTGGCAGCAATGGGCCTTTCTGCCATCCCTATTTCTACTTTTTCCATTTTCTATTATCCCTTTTGTTTTCTAATTGATCTGCTTAGTGGTCTTTCCGAAATGCCTTGGTGTGTCAGTTGGCGGACTAACGGTTTCACATGTATGGTCACGCTTCTACCTTATTCCATACTTACCCACTTTGTTGATTGCGGGTGTCGATCTTGCGAGTTCAAGATTGCTCCCCTGGCTTCCGAGGGTCCGCGATATACATATTGGACGTGGTGCCCCGCCCTCATGCCATGTTTACTGTTACACATTTTTCCAATAAAAAACTCAGAGGCATACAATTTTATGCTCGGGTCCTCATGTTTCCTGAGTATATTCCTTGACACCCTATTTCGTATTCCACCTCCTTCCACCCTGCATGTGACATTAAGAACTATTATGGACAGTATACAATGCATATGCTTGTTTAGTCTTTCTGATGTTCATCTACACATGCTTGCATCACAAAAAATTGGACTAGTGACATGGCCATGAGCAGTCAGTCATCCCAGACATCAGCAGACCGACAAGGCCCAAGGTAAAGATGCATACACTCTGCTCCTAGTATGTTTACCAACAAATATCCTCGACCATTTATTCATCTATGGCATGGTGAATATACTGATGTCATCTGCAATACATGGTTTTCAATTCACAAGAAGTATCAACAAGTACAAGTGAGACGTTGAACATAGCGCAGTTTCCGTACACTAAAAGGTGTGGTTGCAAAACTCTGGCTCCATAGTTCATCGAAGTTATGTGTGTACTTGTATATTTATGCCAGTGAAAGAAGAATACAAAAAAAAAAATGCACACTACCATTCACTTTAGTTTTCCTATTCAAAAATTGTCACCGGGTTTAGAGTTGTAACACCCAAAGTACTATCAATAGAGGGCTTGAATAGCCGTTGAACTGGTCAAGTGTTCGTCGGGGAAATAATGGTCGTCTATAGCACCTACTTAGACAAGGAAAACAAAAATAGATCCACTATGCGTGCTGACATGACAAACAAGGAGGCCATGATGACAGTCACACTGACTATTCCTACACAACTTGTTCAGAAACATGCAGAAAAGATATTGTCGGGTAATGGGATATTCATTACAAATTTTAATATATTGCCCAAAATAGTATATGACCGTGGTGATCGTGATCGGATTATTTCGCTCAACAAAACAAGTATTGTGGGGAAAATTCCCACTGTTTGTTCAGAATATCATTTCATCCCTGATGCGACTATCAACCAGCTTGCATAGAGCAGTGATATTTACCCAATCGGAACCATTGGCGCAACTGTCACACTGGCTAGAAAACTTGGCTCACAACACATTCTCCATATAAAGGATCGAGAATCGGACAGCGACAAGGCAATGGTACCACTTTCCATATCCAGTTTTGTCCTTTACTTTCGCATGTGCATGTATCTCGGGTAAGTT